>MU223604.1:993540-1017523 GCA_018584345.1 Thuja plicata | reverse complement strand
TCCTCTTCATCATAAGCCTTAATAGTTATTTGCTTCTTTGGATCAATGGAAGACTCAGATAACCCTAATGACTTGACAAGGTTTAAAGTGAAAATATTTAGACCAGCTCCACCATCTATGAGAACTCCCTTAACCCTATGTCTTTGGATCAATAACTCTATATGCAAGGGTAAGTTTTGAGGATGTGTGATAGACATGTCATCTTGTTCCGAAAAAGAAAGACAATGAGGGGCTATGAGGTGCCCTACCATGTTCTAAAATTTGTCTTCCTCCAAGTTTATAGGAACTGTGGTCTCACACAAGGCTTTTTATAGAATCTCCTTGTGATTAGGAGATAATTTTAACAACTCCAAAATTGATATTTGGGTGGGAGTCTTTTGAAATTGATCCACCAAACTATAAGGCTTTATGGTGGGTGGTGTTTGTTTAGCCAAAATAGTTGGTGTCTTAGGACCAAAAGTAATAGGAGTAACCCCTTGTAAGGTAGCCTTTGATGCTTTCCCCCTTGTGATGGCATTAGCGGACCCTTGACTAGGTTGGTCTTTAACCACAATAACATTTATGGTATTGTCATAAGTATGAGCAAAGTTAACATTGTGACTGCCTTTTGCATTATTCGCATTGTTTCCTCCACTGTTGGAGTTAGAAGATTCTCCCTTTTCATGCTTATAAAAAGGAGTTTTAAAGGTTGTGTGATCTTCATTAGTTTGAAGTCCATCCACCTTTATCACACCATTGTCTATGAGATCTTGTACCACATGTTTGAGACGTAGGCAATCATTGGTCTTATGTCCCCTATTTTGATGATAGTCACAACGGTTGTTCTTATTCCACCAGCTGGGCTTGATGTGAGGTTCATATGGTTGAGCCTTTGGTAGATCGATAAGTTTATTTTCAATAAGTGTCCTTAATGCATTTTCCCAAAGTTGTTATTAGTGTTGTTGTTGAAGGGTACTTTGGGTGCTTGATTCACATTATTGGCTTGAGTTGAGTTTTAAGTGAGATTAAAATGGATATCCTTTAAAGTATTAGCCTCCACCACTCCATCATTAACCACTCCTTTATTATTGTTAGCCTTTGTCCAATATCGACTGTTGTTTTTGTTGAAATTCTGATTTTTATTGGTGTTGGAGGTATTGTTGTTGTTGTTGTTATTCTTGTTATCTTTGTAGAGTTTTATTTCTCCACTTTTTACCAATACCTATTCTATTGTCACCCCATTCTCAATTAATTTTTGGAATGATCTAGGACATTGTAGTCTTAATCGATAGTTCATTTCATGATTCAAGCTATTCACAAAAATATCCATCTTTTCCTTTTCAAATACACTTCAAGGGTATCTAGCAAATACCACTCTCCATCATTGTAGGAAAAGTAGGAATCCCTCTCCCTCTCTTTGCTTGGTGTTGAATAGATTAAGAATTGTAAGCTCATTTTTGATGTTATAAGAATAGTGAGTTACAAATTTAGCGGCCAATTCCTCAAAGGTTCTAATACCGGAGGGTAATTTTGAGAACCACTGCATTTCCATACCTCCCAAACTTCTAGGGAATAACCTCATAAGGTAAGTTGTGTCATGCATGAACTCTAAAATTAGGGCACAAAATTCCCTTAATTGATCTTGAGGATTAGACGTTCCTTCATATTTATCATATTTCAGATAAATAGCATTTGTTGGAAATGGTATAATGACTAAAGACTTGTCGAATGGAAACAGACACAAGACTTCAATAGAAAAAGGTTTAGGAGCTCCACTTTGTTTTAATGTGTCCAATTGTATCTGAAAAAGCTAGAATTGTTTGTTCATGACATCAATGGGGTTATCCTCTGCTTCTTCTTTTTTGAGTTTGGTGACATCATAATCATGTGGAAGCTTGAGACCCATTTGTGCTAGGTCTAGGAAATACTTCTCCTTGTCTTTTTCTAATACTTTTTCCACAAGTTTCATAAATAAAGGGCTTTGCATAGCCTCAATAACCTTTTCATCAGTTAATTCCTCATCATTAGGGTCCATATTGCCCCCGTTGTTGGTATTTTTCATCCCTTGATTGTTAGGATCCATGTTTGTCCCTCCGTTGGTATTGTTGTTGGACTCTTTGTTATTAGGGTCAACATTTCCTTGTTTGTTCATATCCTTGTTCATGTGATTAATTTGATTGGGATCTATATGACAAAATGGAAAATACATCCTTGGTTTTGTTTCTTTGATGGGTTCATGTAAGGGTCTTGTAGAAAAAGGATCACCCAGAAAGGGACACTCTTGTCTTAGATAAGATCCGTCTGGTTGTAGGGTAGTCTTGATGTAATGGGATCAAGTAAAAACTAACATTAACATATGTCAAATGAAGAGCTCAGGTTTCAAACTCACTTAAATGACCAATCCATGAATAAATTTTCAAAATGCCCAATAATGGCAAATTCAGATCAAGTTAGGTATCCACGGTGGTAGAACGTCCAAAAGGGTATCCAAAAATTAAACTTTCTTGTTTTCAATCCTTTGAAAAATACCCACTTTTTTTATTTTTAAAATTCTAGGCGGCTCTTACATGTATGTGGGTGGCCTTTAAATGGTAAGACGTGGTCACTGGAAAATCTTTACGCAGTGCTCTATAGTTGACAAGCGGTGTTTGTCTGTTTACAAGTAGTTTTGAAGTATTTGTACGTGGCTTTTTCCAGTGAATAAGCGGTTGTTTAATGCTATCAAGTGGCATTTTATGATTGATAAGTGGCCCAATTTTGTTTGTAGGTGGCTCTGAAATGATGATACACAGCGCTTTGATGATCAAATTTGATTTTAACAATTTTATTGGTATTTTCTGGGTTAAAAAATTTAAAGTCTTTGATCAGATTTATGAAAAAGTATTCTTGCATGAAAATGAAGTACAAACTAAACAAACACATAAAATTTGCACCATATCCCTAAAAACCACACTAAAAGTGTATGTTCTCAGATGTTTGAATAGGTTTGCACAAGAAAGTCGTCCAAGCAATCTACCTTTGCGTCAACAAATTTGGCTTTTAATTATGGCTCTACAAAGGTAGGTCTGCTACTTTATGAGGTCTCAAAACTATTCCAGTCTAAACCTTGACAATATCCTTTACCCCTTTGAGGGATTCCCACATGCACAAAAGTATGATTTTGCACAATCTCAAAGGACTACTAGAGGAAGTGAGGATGGCTTGCACAAGTTTTAGTCACTTTCCGATTAAGGAAAAGTGCATTATTTATAGCGGGTCAGACGATATTGCGGTAAAAGAAAATATCTCCCACTTTGGGTCATTCCCTCTCACCGTCCTCATAAGACAATTCTCAGGAGGTAGGCCCTTTAAAGCTCTATTTAGCTAGCATGTTCATGAAAAGAAAGAATTGAACTTAGTTCAACAAGTTTGGGAATCTGATTCACTCAAAGAGTGAAGAGCATATCCCTATTGTTTTTCTTTGTTCCAAACAACTCAAACAGACCTATTTATTTTCAACCTCTTGACAAAGAGGTTCTTAGAAATGAAGTGTGTGGTTCAATTAATCCTCCCTTTCTTTTGACTACCCAAACTTGACACTTTTGGCTTTTTGATCAACTTTGAAAAGTTGAGAGCATATACCTGATGT
Source organism: Thuja plicata (assembly GCA_018584345.1). Taxonomy (NCBI): domain Eukaryota; kingdom Viridiplantae; phylum Streptophyta; class Pinopsida; order Cupressales; family Cupressaceae; genus Thuja; species Thuja plicata. Next base: position 1,013,916 of record MU223604.1, on the reverse strand, counting down.
CTTGTTTGAATAGAAAATAGTAAGGTGTCCTTATTTATACTAGATTCAAATGAATTGCCACAAGTTAAGTAATGCAAGCTTGATTAGATAAGTACCTGATTTTGAAGCTAGCAAGGCTAGGTGCATTTTTGAATGTTTTGGCTTGTTTTACTCACCTAGTGGCGTCGTTCCCACTCTGTCTCCTCCAACAAGTTAGTCAGCACAAAGCGATGCAAAGTGAAGGAAACTTGGAAAAAAATCTAATGACAAAAATACCTCCTAAAATCTCTTTTAGTGAACGATTTATCAATTAAAGCTTTAAAGAAGTTAGCACAAAAATCAATTAGAGAGTAGGAAATTTTCATTTGTAAGAAAAAAACACCTTAATATAGTGATCATACAAGTGTTCTTCCTCAAATAAACTCTCCAAAAATATTTCCGTATGTATTTCCTTATCGTTCTTAGTTTTGATTCTTACCTCTTTGCTAGGCTTTGAGATCCGCTTCTCTGGTTTCTACACCTTGGGGTGATTTTTCATCTGTAGGGAAAGAAACCACAAAGAGTTAACACAGTGACCAAATTAATCAAAAGCTGATTTAAAGCAAAAGAAATTATGCGGCATTTAGCAGCTAAAGGGTGGCTGTAAAATGTTATTAAGCGTAAATTAAAACTTTATACATGGCTGTTAAATCTTCACATGTGGCTCTTAAAATATTACAAGTGGCTAATTAAAATCAATAGGTGGTACAGAAAGTGTAAAAGGCGGCCAGAGATTACTGTTATGCAGCTGTTAAAAAATCTCAAGCGGTGCACTTTATCTAGTAGGTGGCATGATTTATTTTGTAGGCAGCCCAATTTATGTAAAATGCGATAGTAGAATGGAAGACGAAGATGAATTAGGCTCCGTAGGTGGTGTTTTTGTGTTCATAAGCGACTCTTAGCATCACATATGCGGCTCTTCTCCTATTTTCTGTAAGAAAAACACCAAAATAGAGAAAACACACCAAATCTTATGATAAAAATGTTAGTAAAGAGGCTTAGAGCCCCACGGTAGGCGCCATTATGTGTGTATGAAAATAAACTTTCATGAAATTAAGATTAAGAGAAACAATTGTATGGAAAGACAATACAAATTAATCTAAGAATTGAAGCTAAGAATCTATATCATCTCATGGTTCTCTATCCAAGCTTTGTTAAGAGAGCTCTTAGGCTTAATCTCTCTCAAGTACAATCCTAGAATGAGATATGAATGATAAACAAATGCTCAAGTCTAGCTAGAATGTTCAAAATGCTCGAAGATATGTTAGAAAACAACAAATGCTCCGAAACATGATATGCTAAAATGCTATGCAAATGCTGAAATAATTTCAAAAGCTCACCAATGCTATCAAATGCTCTCAATATTCCTATAGTAAGGATGCTTTTTCTCTTGAAATACTTGGATCCCAAACACAAAGGAAATGGCTTGTATTTATAGCATTTTCCCAAGGGTAGGCGGTAGAGTGAGTTGATCATGATCAAATTTTGCTTAAGTCATTCATGGACATCACGGGGGCACCCATTGCCTAATTGGGGTTATATCCCCAGGCATAAGAAGTTCCACTGAGTATCATGTTAAATGGCATGCTCTTCCTAATCCTGCCTGGAGATTTGTTAAGACCACGGGATGATTCCAAGGCTAGGTTGTAAACCTTTTTCAAAGTATTGCGATCACCTGGTGCAGTAGTTCTCCAGAGTAGAGTGGCAACGAAAGGGTCCATCGTGTTAAGATAGGTCTAGATAGTTACATCTATAGATGGGATGAAGGGACCCATGCACTGCTTCAAGGCGCGTTCAAACCGGTGGTTAAATGCTGCAAGGGGCTCATTTGGTTCTTTTCTAATGGAGAAGGACTGGTTGTGGGACCACGCTGGGTCCACAAGTACACAGAAGGTAGCCACGAAGGCATCCTCCATGTCTTTCCAACTATTGATGGAGATGGCAGGAAGGTTAAGGTACTAGTTCAGCTTGTTCTATCCCAGGGATAGAGGGAACATCTAGGTCACAATGTCTTGATGTTGGATCTAGTGTCAGTTCATGGCATGTAATACCCATCCATGTTTTGCTTTTTAGTTTAGGATGCCGTACTTTTAGGCATTGGATTTAGTGGTTTGGCCAAATTCTTTTAGGCCACATTTCATGTGAGCGGATATTATTTTATTTAATGATGATACTTGTTTATGATGTCATGATGTTACCTTATGCATAGATAGATGTGATGATGTTATCATGTTGATTATTATATGTCGATTTCAGTTTATGATATACTTACCCCATACTTGCATGTGTATGGTTGTCTTATATGTGAATGTACTTGTTGATGTGTTGTTGTGGTAGAGGATGGAGACGTAGTTACTTGCTTCGGCGAGATCCACACGTTCGATCGATCCCTATCATTGATTGCGATATTATATTATGCATGTACATGTGTGTTCTTTGATGACAGGATTGCAGGTACAGTGCATCGTCTTCCCTGAATTGGCAGGAGTGAGCGTGCCCATAAATATTCATCTCAATGGTAAAGAGGGGAGGTGACATACAGATCCAAAACCCTAACCCAAGCCTAATCATCCTAATGTAGGATGAGTTTCAGTATGACTACCTTATCCGGATTTGTCTAGGTTGACAGAATTTGAATACCCTCTCTCTTGAGTTTGTGTGTTTTTGCTTGATTATGTTTTTAGGTGATTTTTGGATTATTGAGTGATTTTCCATGTTTAGTGAATTAATGGATTATAGTTGAATTAATAATTTAATTATATCTTAAGTTTATTTTAAATAATTAATTAAATTGAAATATTTGAATATTTTGATTTAATTAAATATTTAATGGAAAACTATATTGTATGAGTTTATATGATTAATTAAATAATTAAATATTTGGTTGCATGCATTATTGTGACATAAATATTTAATCTATTTAATTAAATATTTTATTAATTACATGTGATTGTGTTGAAAAGTATTTCAAATTCAAAAAAAAGATCTCAACTTGTAATTAGGAGTCTTGTTTGAGTTGTGGCAATTAAGCACATTTTTATTTAATTAATTGGATTTACTTTCAATTTTGGAAGTTGAGTTAAACTAGGGATTGATTTGAGAGTTGTCATTCACCTTTGCATGATTAGGGGAATTAGGATCTCTTTAGGGGAAATGGGTTATTCATTCTCTGATAACAGGTTTTTGAGAATTGGAGAGCTCTTGGTGATTTGGGGATTTTGAGAAATAGTGGATTGTTGTGGATCTGGGTTGCTTCAAGGCTTTCAGGATTTGCTATTGCTTGTGTGTGTGTGCTCGGATCTCCATTGTTGACAGATATGTGGTTGAAATTAAGCTTGAGGGTTTCAGATCAGCTTTCATTCTCCATACTACATTCTTTCGTTTCTAGCATTGGATTTAAGGTAGGGTTCATTGGCCTTGCATGGATTCAATTTCGTAGATTAGAGGTTTTCTGTGATTGATATTAAGCTTGTTCTTAAAATTAGCTTTTAATGGCTTATAGATGTTTTCTATTTTTTCGGGTGTTTCTAGAAACCTTAGATCTCTATTTCTTTCATTATCTATGATCTTAGCATAGTAGGGTTATGCTGTCGAAATTTCGGGAAGAAATTCCCTCTAGATTTCTTAGAAAATGAAAAAATTAAACTCTTGTATAGTTATACTATAGGAAGAAATTAAACTTATGTTTAATTGATGTTTTCAAGGTTTATAAGGAGTGTAGATGTATCTTTCTCATCTTCTAATATTCTTGATATAGTTTCTTATGCTGTTGAAAAAGATTCGTGAAAAGATCTCATCTTTAGCTCCTATAAATTGAAAAATCAATTCTTTCTATAGTCATAACTATAGTAAAATAAAAATAAAATATCTAGTCTTGTGTATTAGCATTGAAAATTAAATAAGTTGAAAAAAATCAACTCCTTGGTTTTGATACAGTCTGGTAAAAAAATAAATAAATAAATAAATTTCCCCTCTGATTTGATATTTTCCGTTTTTCAGAATTATTAAATAAAAAAAAAAATTCCTATTTGTTTAAATGGCAATGCCTTTATAGCTTGAAAAAGTTTATAAACGAATTTAAAAAAAAAAAAAAGAAAAAAGCTAATGAAGCGGTTACACCGCAGAGGATTTCAAAATTAATATATAAAAAAAAAAAAAAATTAATATGTGACGGGGGTGGTGGGAACCCATCCCCACCTACCCCAAGCCTACGCCACCTTACAAGGTGGGCGGCCAGCTGTGGGCGGTCCCCACAGCCCTTGGGACTGTGCACCATGGTGCAGGGGGGGTATCTGCGGGCCCGCCCCACCTCAAGCGCTTTATGCGCTGGGGGGTGAGCCGCGCGGGCCCCCCCGCATTAAATTAAGTTGCATTTTTTTATATATATATTTACTATTAGAAGTGTTATTTAATTAAGATTTCATTATTTGATTAAAAGTTAATTAATTTAAAATTTGTAAATTTATTTTATTATATTAAGATTTAAATCTATTTAATTTAATTTATTTAATATATTTAATTTGTTTTGTAGATAATTTTAGTTAATGTGTTAATTAATAAATGAGGATTATTGATTTAAATTAACAGTTGTATTATTAATTTTAAATTGATATATTAGTTAGTAGTTCAATTAATTTATTAAATTATTTAAGTAAGTACTCTAAGTGGATGGTTAAATATTTAAAATTAAATGGATAATTTTTGATTTAATGATTCTGAGGGGATACTGAGACTTTAGGAATAGTTAACTAGATTTAATTGATGATTATAGTGATTAGTTTACTTGACTGATAGAGGTAGTTCTAACGGGTTTAGTAATTGATCTTTAATCATTTCAGATTAAGCTATTGATTAAGCGGGGTGCATGTTTAAGTTAAATGTCAATGATCGTATGTCTATATGTTCATTTTTCAGTCTTTTAAGACGTTTTGATTCCTATGCATCTGTGTGTTCCCTTGTGCTTGTATATGTTGTTACTGGGGACATTAGACGACCTAGGATGTATATAGAGGCTGGGGGGTGTAATTTATAATTTCTGTTACTCTATGATGTGTGTGCTCTATGCTATTACCCTAAACTGACCATGATGACCCTTTCGATTATGCACCTGTATGTGTACCTACGTGTGACTGTTCCTGTTGTATGGGATACTGATTTGGGTTACACTAGGGTTGTGACCTATGCTAGATCTATTAGGATCTTTGAGCCTAGGGTAGGTTACCTAGATGTGTAGTAGGAGGTGGCTTGCAATAATTTTTGTGTCCGTAAGAGACTACTGGGGTTGCTTATTGTAGAGTTTCTTAATAAGTGATAGTTAAAGGCATACTGAGAGATTAAAATGAATTAATAATATGTGTCCTCACCCATGCTTGAGTGCTAGTATAGACTAAGATGGTTTGGAGAAGATGTTAGTTGCCCTGTGAGGTATCTAACATAGTTAGTGTGCCTTGTCAGTATGAGAGGACATTAGCTCCGTGTATGGTCACTTAGGTGCCGAAATCCATTGTGATTATCTGGGCTGAACTTAAGGGTAGACCTACATGATGACACCTTCCTATATACATTCTATATTTCCTACGTTGTCAGTTGCCTCTGGATTAGTGAGTCTTACCTGTTATGATGATTAGTACACTGGATTAGAGAGCTATCAGGATCGCTTGCTTAGTGGTTATTCCTTCTTGGTTTTGGATATCCGATTGGGATATGTTGTTATCTCCTCAGCACGGTGGGGTGGACCTTTGTGGTTCCACATGGACGGGTGGTAGTGATTCTTTATCCATTGAGATTTGACGTCCTTGTACCAGGTGCTTGATGGTTCATTGCGGATGAGCTCTTTATATTCCTTCACCATTTATTATGTAATTTGATTATTGTATATCTTGTATTAGTGTATCGCATGTGATACCTAATCTAGAAATTGTAATAGTAAGTAGATTACAGTGATTACCACATACCCTGCGACATGTGCAGTGGATGTGAGTTTATGGTAGTATCATGGTTATCCATGAGGATTGTAATTATGGTTATGTAAGTTGTATTTGTTATGTTTAATCAGATGGAATCTTTTGTTATAATGTTAGTTGTGTTTTGCTTTAAGTAATTCAATGTCATGGGACCCTTGAGTTGTGTAATCTATGTGAGTGTAAGACATGTGTATAAATGGTAATCGCTTCCGCATGATTGTATGTTTCTTTATGTTAACTTAAAAAAATAAAATTATTCAGCACACATAGTGTCATGTTTAGGTTAATCTCTCTTGGGTTCCCTGGCGGGGCGTTACATGGCATCTTTGTATGCTTGCAGATGCTCTTTTGTGGTTTGTGAGCCTAAATTCTCATATCAGGGACAAATCTTTTCTGGGTGCGCAGGAAGATCATTGGTTGCAGCCAAAAATTGTCCCATCAGGGACCTAGTGTTTCCAAAATATGCATCCATTGGGGGCATTAGGTTCTAAGCAGATTAAAATTTTCTCCCTGGGATAGTCTGGGACATATGAGTGTTCTCGGATGTGCTAGATCCCCATACAATGGCAGTTGTCTTGGCTTTCAGGGTCCATTTCTTTCGAGTAGGAGGCTCGAGTTCAACAAACCTTCCAGGATTAGGAGTTGATCTAAGGACTATTTTGAATATTTCTAGTGAAAATGATCGAATCCCACTAAAGGTCTGACTCCTAAAACTATGGCTTGGGAAACCCTCAGGTGGTGTAAAATCTAAATCCTTAGAAGTGGATGAGTTCATGCCCTCCTTCTAGTGCCAGTTTCTATTGACGAGACTTTGTGACTTGGTCCGCCAATAGACGTAAGTTGTCACCGAGTACTGGGGTACCAGCCAACTTTGCCTGTAAAGGTTGTCTAGGGAAATGAGATCCCCTGGGCCTTCAAGCACGTCAGAGTTGGGTCTCGATAGTGCAGGAGCTTATTTGGGAATGCGACTATTTTTTTTGGGGGGATAGCTGGTTATCTTGGCTCATCTTCTCTGGGAATTTAAGTGGGGTTTCTTGCAAGCATTCATGATCTTTACCAAATAAAACTCAAAAGATATTACAGGGTTAGAAATATTTCATCTACCTATAGTTGTGCTAAACATTCAAAACATCAACCAAGCTCTAACATGCTACACTAAATATTGAAGAAATATAGAACCATCAGTTCATATTTAATTAATAGCGAGGAAAAGAAGGTTGTTAATTTACTTAAATTATCAGAGCAAGGGAAATAAAGAACATAAAACACAAAATACCATTAATCCAGAGATCAAAATGCTAACAACATCATTGATAGAACCCTTTCTTCTTCATTAACATGTTTCCAGCAAGCACTGGTGTGTACAATAATGGTGGCTCTAGGGGAGCATTTAACTACTAAAAGCTTCTAAAAACTAAGGAGAATTGAGCTCTACAACTAAGAACTGAGAAAAGCTAAAATGCTATTAGCTATGGACTGCAAAATCATCAATTTTTCCAACCCTTGGAATGAGGTCAGACTTATTATTTATACACAAGTTTTTGACCTAAAACTAACCCAACTTATTTTACACTTAATAATATAATACTTATTTTTGATGGCCGGTACTACCTACCCCATGTTACAAAAGACCTTGAGATGGAAAAGGTCTGACATGTCAGAAGAAAGAGACAAGAAAGGTGGAGTGGAAGAATTGGCCTCGAGAAGAGGGTCGGGAGGAGAAAAGAAGAAATCTGATCCCCCAAGGATCGAGGCTACATGGCTCTTTAATGGAAAAGTGGCTCCCTATCTCTGATGCACCAGGTGTTACTTTAGAGTGGTGCCTTGGGAAGACCACCTGTCAGAATCATCCTTTGAGCTGACATTCCTTGTTGCGGTTACTTAATTTTTGACACCCTTATTAACCACTTTGAAAGTGACTGGTCAGTTTTTGGAACCGGGACATGGGTCACCTTAAAGAGTTCAAAAATAGTGTATCAGGTACTCTGGGATCTACAAGCTTGCACCCCAAAGAATAAAGAATACAACTAATACATGGTTAATGGAATTATCTGGACTATAGATAACTTTATTGTTCCTTCATATTTTTCAATGTCTCCAACACCTGGCTTATGCCTTCTTCATCTATATCTTTAATACTGTCCCATCGACTGCAAACAACCTCCAATTTTTTCTCAACATCTCCAGCCCCATTCTGGAATTCATCCACCATCTTTACAGTGTCATGCACCTGGATCATTATCTTGGATAATCTAGATAACCTGCCCTGGTCAAAATCTCTACCAGCCAGATACAGGGATTCCATCTGTTCATCAAATTTACTGGGGACATAGTCCTCTGGGGTGCATGTCCCGGTGGTGAAGGGATTGATTTGTGATATTCCAACCACAAATGCTTAAAACAGGCCCAAGGGGTATTGGGCCACGATCACTTTTTCTTTCAAAGCCTTAACTAGTTCCTTGCATACCTCAATTTTGAGGCCAAGTCTAGAGTACTGGGCCTGGAGGGAATCATATGATTCATCTCCCAAAATCCCCACCTCTATGATGGCTTCTTCTCTGATGTTGAAAATTTCTTCTAGCCTGGCCCTCCAATTTTCATACTTCACTGAATCTTTCTCCCATATAAGAGTGGAGTTATTTTCTTGGTTGATAAGGATGTTGACCCATTAAAGGTCTGGGAGGGATGCCAATAGAAATTGTCTTATGGCAGCTACCTACTCGACAGCCCACCCATCTACAGCCTGCACCTTCTTCTTCATGGTTTGGAGAGAATCCACATTGCCCTATGCAAGCAGAAATCTGGAGGAAAGGGTTCTCAGGTGGATCTCAGAAAAAGGCTATGTAAGTTTTGTCAGAAGTGCGAGGAGATTGGCATTAGTCTCTCTTTCCTCCTTAAACTTTTGGAATTTTTTTATATATCTAGCCTCTACTGCTTTGGTGGCCTCCCTTAGAAAATCTAGTTCACCTTGCTTGTCTCTCCTCCCCAGTGCCACTTCTATGATGTTGTAGTCTTCGGGCCTTACGACCACTGCATCTGCACCTAGAGCAGGTGTTGCAATAGTCACAACTATGTTTCCCGCCTACCTAGTCTAGAGGGTATGGACTATTCGCACCTTCTTGGACTTACAAGTCTCTACATTTTTTGCCATCATTTTGGCCAAAGAGAGTGGAATGCCTAATGTGACCATTAGGGCCTCTCTTTTTCTTGACTCTACCAACCATTAGGGTGGTTTGGATGGCTCTGTTGTTATGACTTGTGCATCGGGATTCCCTTTGGAATCTAGTGGTGTGTTCCCAGAATGTGCATTTTCTTTAGGCTCTTTCTCCTTCTCTTTCTCTATTGTGATGTCCTCTGTTGTGATGTCCAAAACTTCTTCTTCGGCATCAATAGTGCTTGTATCTTTTGGGACCTCCTTGGCTCTCCTGGTGTCAATTGAACTGATATTCTCATTTCTAGGGTCTTCCCAGTCATTTTTCTGCTGCTATTCTTAGGCCTCATTGGCCTCGTCTACTGGAACATTTCCCTCCATTGAAACATCATCTGGAGGTGGATGGGGTCTCTGGCCAAAGTTTGACAATGCAGTCACCGTTATTACCTCACCAAATGTGCTTTAGGGTACTTGATCACCCAGAGTAACCAAAGGCGTCTGGAGTATGATGAACTGGGGTATGGTTGATCCCATAGGTCTAGTTTCCCATACCATCAGCTACTCATCTGTGGGTTTCCTTGGTGTGTCTTTGGTCTCTTGGACTGATGTCTTCTCCCTCTCAGGTTCCTTTTGTCCTTCATCCCGGGCCTCTTGTTCTAATGCAGCTTCTTCTTCCAGGTTTTCCTTTTTTGCGGGGATCTCCTCTTTATCCTGAGCGGCAATTTCCTCCCCCGCTTGGCCAATATCCTCTTGCAAGTTCATGATTTCATCTGCCCCAAACACATCATCAAAATCATCATGTGGGGAGGGTTTTCAGGGATTTTTTCAAGTTCAAGGGAATCCAAACTAACGTCAACTAGGGGCACATCTAGCATACTCAGGCTAGTGGCCGTACTTGGGGTAGGGGTCACCTTTTTCTTCTTCTTTCTTGTTAGTGGAACCTCAGTCTCCAAAATATTGGTAGACACTACCTCGGAGAAAGTATATCTTCTCATCATCACAGCCAATGATAGGGATCCCATCAGGCGAGAAGATGCCATTAGAATTACGAGGAGGCCAGAAGATATCTATGTGCTAATCTGCTGGCTGGCTAGCCTGGCTGACTCCATTTATTGTTGTAGTTGTACCATCAAAGGTGTGGGACCTTGGGGAGGCATTTTGGCTGGGGTGCCCTCTTTTTCTTTCCCTTTTCTCATGCTAGGTTTGGCAGTGGCAAAAGATGGAATGGCCTTTCAGACCATTGGTTTCTTCTGGGTGCTCTTGGAACACACCCAGGCAAAATATTGGTGACTTGTGTCCAAAATAGGGTGACATACTCCCTTGATTGTCAAGTCTTTTAGGGTGGCCCAATCCACTGGAGGGAGGTCCAACTTGTCCAATCCTTTCTCTTTGTATGTCGCGTCTTCCATCTTCCTATCATCTGAAAAACCCTTCAGAAAATTCTGATGGTCGAGCATCTTCACGAGTCCTTTGGATATACGTGAATGTTGATAGGCATGGAGATCAAAACTATCTTGGTAGTCTGCACAAAAATATTCAATATCTACTTCATGTGGCGGGGATGCTCAAAGAAGTGTTGCGGCAATCTTGCCTAGAGGATCATAGTTTTTTCTAGCGTGGTGGAATTCCACCAATCCCAGGTTTTTCAATTCATTATCTGCCTCCCTTTCCGTGGTGAGGCTACATGTATAATTCCCACATGAAAATGGGAATAGGACATTGATGACCTTCTTCAATGTAAAGAAGGCATGCAGGTCCATCATCTACTGGCAGAACTCCAAAAGAATTATTCTATCTCCGTAATACTGGGGAAGAAGATAGGGCTTCCTGGAGAAGTCGGTCACCCGAATGGAGGTATGGTGCTAGAACTAAATAAATTAGTGGCCATAGGTGCTAACCAAATTAATCGCCTCTAGTGGAAATTGGTACCCAGAGTCCTGGGTAAGTGTTAGGATGTTATGGTAAATCAAAGCATCATTTACCCGACATAAATTTAGGAAACTGAGTCCCCATTGCATTTGGGGATAGTGATCCTTTTGTGTCAACTAGCCCGACCCATTTCTAAGTTCACCAACTATTCCCAAACCTAGAAAATTAGGTCTTTATTGGGCTAATACACATAGCATGTAGGATGTCATGTAAAACATGGGACTCTAGACGATTCCCTTTAGCTGCATGTCCACATGCTTGGATATAATGGCCGCCCAGTTGACTGTTAATTCATGAGTGGTGATGCAGTAAAGAAAATAATACATCCACACTAAGAAATCCTGGGCATGGGGAAATCCAAAGATCCTCCATAAGAATATAATGCCCACCTGAATGGGCTCTTTGAAATCCCCATGGTTAATTTCCAACTTCATCCTTTTATGGTCCCTCTTCGTGGACTTCAACCACTGATTATTGAGATATTGTCAAGAGACAATCTTGGCTTCCTCGAACTCCTTCAATGATTTGGATCAGTTGATGATGGTAGACCCTTTAAACTATGGAATCCCTAGCCCTAAGACAAAATTCACTGTGTCCAAAGTGACAATTGTCCCTGGATACTATAATGGTCGGGGATCAACAAGCAGGATAGTCTGAGTAGGTGCATTGTACAATGTTGCCAACTGAAGTATCAGTTCCAGTGACTACACCAAACAAGGAAATTTTGCGTCCTTAATAATGCTAGAGTCGGCCAAATGAGTAGCCATACTGTCTTCGTTGACCTTCAACTTGTAAATGGCTTGGATTAAGCCTTGCATTTCAGCCCAAATTCTGGGCTCTATGTTTGTTATTTCCTGGACTTTGGAGTCCACCTTGGACCCCACAAGAGTTCCCTCCTTTAGGTATTTGGAGGTCAAGGGAAGATTTTCCAATATTTTTTCAACCTTGGTTTCTGTGGCCACCCGGGTGGAGGTGGTAGGTAGCTTTGGGCTATCAGGAGGGGTGATTACTTCATACATCTTGATCAACTATCTGCAACCTACAAGACCAGAAAACCATTAGAACATGGAGTATATAAAAAGGGCTTTAGAAACTTTGGGGAATTTTTCACCACCCTGCACCTGTCCAACACGTGTTAGCATACATTAACAATCTTGAAATACTTAAAAATGGACATGAGTAAGACTCTGGGGTGTTGAAGTAAGTGATAGGAGGAAAATAAAGACAAGGGACTCCTTAGGAGTCAGAGTCTGGATAAACTAGTCATTATTGACCTGACCAGTGGTGAGCCATATTTGGCTGACATGGGTGGTCACATGGCCATGTGTTAGATGGCGTAAATGTCATTAATGGTGACAAGTGGGAAGACACAAGGGAAAATTGAATGCCAGATGGGACAATGTTTAAATGCCCACTCATGGGAAATTAATCCCACCATTTAAGGTGATAAGATAGGGGAGAGAGAAAGTTTCCATGGTTTGACTTGGTGAGGTTCCGAGTTAGAATCATGGTGACTTCCTCTCGATGAGCTTGGTAAGGTGATGGAAAAGACTCACGACAGAGCTCGACAAGCTTAGCAAAATGGGAGGATACACACAAAATATATACATAAGTCTATAGAGGGCCAAAAGCTGAGGCATATATACATAGAAATATAGGGAATAGAAGCTCTGCAAGGGCAGAAGTGAAGCTCATAGAACATTCACAATGTAAACATAGTATCTACAAATTATTTACATGGTTATACAATGCTTACACAACCACACAGGCTACCCAACAAAAATATAAATTACATATATTAAACTACAACTACATAGAGAGCGGACAACCCTCTAGCAGAGCTAGCCCACCAATAGGAGGCAAACCAAGAGAAAAAAACAAAAGATGGAAATGAAAAAACTAGACAGAGACAAAATGAAAACAAAAGGAAAAAGAAAGAACCAAATAGAAAGAAACCAAAGAAGGGCTAACCAAAAACCTACCTAGAAACACAAAGAAACGCAGGGGAGAAGAAAACCATGAGCGCTCTACAGAAAGTCTACCCTCGAATGATCATGAATGGACACCACAAATCAACTTGTAATCGACCACTAAGCATAGAACAACTCACATTTTATTCACAGTTTAATCACCTAAGAATTTCTCTGAATGCTCTAAGTGTTTTTAATCATAGTAACTATGAAAGTGGCTGGTAATTCCTATTTATACTTAGGGTAAAAAAAGTTACACTCTTCACCAAAAAATCCAGAATAGGAAAACCTCCGGACTCTGAGCACAGGGATTCTACGCAACTATGCCTTCTTTCGAAAGGAGACATAGTTGAAGAGAATCCCAGAGTCTGGAAGCTGGCTCTAGAGAGAACAAACTCTGGGACCGGGCATGGAGACACAAGAAGAAAAAACTACAAAGAAAATAGACCTCACAGAAGAAAATCCTGGAGGGAAAACAAAGAGAGGAAAGAAACAAGGCAAGAGCAACAAGCGAAAAGAGGGGACCCAACATTTTGCACACAAAATGTAGGGAAGGATATGCAAGGCATAATACCCCCTCTTTGACCCTATTGGTATCTTCCTCTACCTCTACTTTTCAATTTAGATTCACCTTTCTTCTATTCTTTTCCTCCACCTTTAGAGCTATTTGGTGACACCTCTGAACTATAGTTAGTGTCCATACGCTTATCTCTTCTTGGATGTTCCACTTTAAACCCCCTAAATTCCTTGCCACCTTTATTGTTTCTTCTTCTTGCTGCTTGGACCTAAGACACAATCTTTGAAACTCGTTTGTATAAGAGGCCACATCCATTTCTTTTTGCTTCAGATTTTTCCTTTTCCTATGGAGTTGAATCGCATAGTCCTCTGGAAGATATTTTTCTTGTCGCTTGGTAGCCATTGCATTCAAATTTGATATAGTTTTCTTTCCAATTCCAATCCTCTCATCTTGAAGATACTTCCACCATGTCAGTACTGACCCTCTAAGTCTTGACTTGGCCACCTTGAGCTTTTGTGCCTTTGTCACACCTTCACATACAAAATGGTTCTCCATTCCTTCAATCCAATCAATCACTACTTCAATGTCCATCTTCCCACTAAATAGGGGTATTCCTTCCAATGCCTTGCCACCTATTTCATTGATGGCCTTCAAGAATGGTTCTTCATTCATTGGAGGGTCTAGTTCAGGGATGAAATCCTCTTCATCTATTTTCTTCTTGCCTCTATCATGACCTTCTAGGTCTTTGTTCCTAGCTACATCAGTAACTTCTTCTAGCCTTATCTTCTTCCCTTATAAGGCTTCTTCAAGGATTATATTCTTCTCCTTTTCCCCATCCACCTCTTTAGCTAGCTCTACATTAGTCACCATGTTTGACACTCCCACTAATTCACCATTAGTTGAAGACATACGACATTTTCCAAAATATTTAACCTGTCTCTGATACCAATCTGATGTAACTACAAGCCTTTCTCACAACCCATAACTTCTCTTAGGGTCTTCTATAAGCCTCTTCTCTAGCCTACCTTGGTTTCCTTACTAAAAAATAGCTTCCAAGGACTCTTTCCTCTAGATCCTTTACTATTTAACCTTGTGTACACCATCAAAGAAATCAAATCATTCATAACATAGCCCATAGAGGTCATCTTGCACCTCCTTCACTAAACAATCCAAAATTTTCAAGATCAATCACACATGAAGAGGTAGCATACTAACATGTCAATTGGATTGAATTCTAATGTCTTGAAACATAAATTTCAATGAGACTCTAATCGAGTTCAATAAAACACTACAAATGCACCCAAACAGGACTACAAGCAATTAGACCTAATTGGTCACCTTTTTGCATATAACTACCAAATATTCTTAACAAGACTAAAATAAAAGTCCATATTGTACCACCCTTTTGGAAATCCTATAGGATTTAGTAGGTTTTTCTTCCCCAAACTATTTGTACAGTGGGTTGCTACAAACATGCCTAAAATTAAGGGTTTCAAATAATTTGAACTATCTGCGTAAGGGTTTATTTTCTTGGCCCAAAAACCTCAAAACCCAACATTCTCCTTGGGCATGGGGATTCCTTATCCATCTATCCTCCTCTCCATTGGCTTATATTAAAGTATTCAATGCATTCAATCTACTGAAATGCTCTTGCAATGCTCTATGTTCCCTAGCCATGAATGACTGGCTCACCTAGGGCATCACTGAAAAAATAGAGAAAAAATCTCTTGAGGGCCAATCCTTCTACAAAAATATGGTACAAGGAGTCATCTCACCTATTCCAAGAGCCCAGAAAAATTCCACAGTGGAATGATGACCTATGACTCCATTTTCAAAACCTGCCTGGTTCAGACCATCGAGAGGGCTTAAAACAAAAGAATTTATGAAACTACTAAGATTCAAAAAAATGCCTAAAAAATGCTACAAAAAATCCAAAGTACACCTATCCTATCATATGCACAAGTTACAGTACAAAAACTAATCCATTAAAATACTTCAAACAATAAAATGTCTTCAATTATTCAAAAAAATTGTAATCTCAGAAATTCCTTATTCACCAAAAATTCATCCAACCTCATACAAAGGTAGAGAGAGGCCTTATATATTTGAACCTGATCCTAACTCAATGGTTTTAGACAGTTAGTAACCCAAATGCTCAAAAATGCATCATTGCAAGAAATGTTGTCAATGTTGTCAATGACAACATTGACAACTTTTACAACTTTTGGATTCTTGCATACAAAGTTGGTCAACAACTCAATAAAGTTAACCAAAAGCATATCTAGGCTAAGTAAAACATTAGATAGGTCTCCTAAACACTCCCTTGTCCAATTTTACCTCTAAATTCAAAAATGCCACTTTTGCCACAAGATTGGCAACATGTACACAACTTGGCAAAATTGGATAACATTTTCAAATAAGGTCACCAATGACCTAATGAGGCATCCTAACCTATCCCACACACTATAGGACCCATCTAGTCCCATTATTTCACTAGTGGTTTGGATAAGACCACTACAATACAAAAATCAAAGTAGAAGCCCTAGGTTACCATCTAGCCTTACCTAGGTGCTACTGGATCAATGTCTATATGTTATGTGCACAAAAATAGCAACCTCAATAGAATTTTAATATTAAGCTTGAAACACATTTTGGGGCTGCAATGTATATCTCTCTACAAATTGAATGACCAATATAATAGTTCCAATCAGGAAAGTGTCTTTACAAGTCTTGAATTGTTGATCCAACCATTGAGACTTGTGACTATGCCTTGCATACTTGTAAAAAATATTCTTGAAATCTGAAATAAAATCAGATACATTGCATTATTTTATAACCAATTCAGATCTAGATCCTTCACCTCCACTATTCAATGTAAATTTAACAGTTTCATATACCTTTTTTTGAACAATCGTCTTTCCAAAATCAGTATCACAACCCTCATGAAAACATGAAACAAACTTCACTAGCTGACCACACTTTGAGCACTTATCATTTAAGAAATCTTGTGGATAAAAGAAACATCCATCATCTCTAGGACATAAAAAATGGTCTAGCAAGTATCTTGATGATTTTGGAAGAGCACTTGTGCCACACTCCAACATTTCACTAGTATGCAAAGTAACATGAATGGATCATATCAATTCGTGATGCATTGAAAACTCCACATGATATTTGCAACAAAAAGTATTTCAAATCATAAGAGGCACAAAAAAAAAGGCTTGAATGCTTCAAAATCTCTTTGTAATATTTTCAATGTTGCATGTTTCTCACAAAATGTTTTGAACAACATTGTTTGACTCACCTCCAAATAATGTTTTGGATGCGGGGTGTGGTCTTGAATGCAAATTCTCAACTTCAAGACATCCTTCACATTTGGTGACACTCTTGAGTTAGATTTCCAAAATAGTTAAATTTAATCCTTCACACCATCAGTAAGATTCTTATCACAATGTAGAAGTCTCCCACCATAATCCCATGTATCATTTTGAAGACGATCATCACTTGTCTTTCTCTTCTTGCAAGTGCTCTATCCATAGTTTTACGATTTAGGTTCAAGTCAACAAAAGTTTGTCTCATCAAACGAGCCTTTCTCAAATGATGACTTACTAAGGAGGTTGTAATAACCCTCCTAGGAGCTCTCTTGTATTTTTCCTTGGTATTCTTCCCAATGGAATTGAGAGCACTAAAAAACTTTCTCACAATAATAGCATTCCTCTCCTTTTTCTTGTTCACACTAATCTTCAATTTGACTAGAATAGGTCTCATCTTCTCGATCTTTAACAACTGCACAAACAATTAACATTTCTCAACCAATTTCTTGTGGATAAAAAAATGATCAAAATTTTTTAAAACTGACGAGCGAATGGTTCTTTCTAATATCTTTCCATCAAAATTTCTCATTATGTTATCAACAATTACAAGTAACCATTTTGTTGTTCTTGAAGGTCTCAAATTTTAAGTTTGCATTTCTTCCTCACAAGGGACTTAATTTCTCATATAATTTGGAGATGTATAACGTTGATTTGGTTCTTGTGCACCAATATAATATTCAATTCCTTCATATTTGATCAGTGGATTTTCATTGTCAATGTCCACACTTCCATTGTCTACAACTACATGCTCATTTTCAAAACCTACATTTTCATCTTTAATCCCAACATTCTCATTTTGAATATTATTTTCATAAATAATTTCAAATTCATGTTCTTCTTCTCTTGAAAAAACATTTAATGGTGGGCATATGCCCACATCTTCATTAATATTTGGCATACCTTACCTCTTGGTCTGATGGGAAACCCTACCTATTTCTCTATATATTTCAATATGTTCATTTGTGAGCTTCCTCTTTCATTTATGCTTTTGAAGACTACTACTCCCCATGGTGAGACCCAAAAGGTGATGCAAAAACCTTTGATAATATAGAAATTCCAACAAAAAGGGTGAAAAAGTAAATTTTTTTCTTTCACATCTGAATTCATGTTATATTCTCTACAAAAAACATGCTTCTCAGACTCAGGGACCAGTAAAGCATATCAGATATCCAATATTATCAGAAATCTAATATTATCAGATATATCATATCTCCCACCCAAATTTGGCTTCAATTTCTTTTCATTTTAATCCTATTTTGAATGTTTAATTTACTTTTTCATAACTATTATAAATTTTAATTTTATAATATTAATATTATATGAATATTATATAAATACCTCTCTCTCTCTCTCTCAGGTATTATTGTTAATACTAATATTATACAATTATACAATAGAACAATAAATAATAATAATATAATTATAGTTTATATAATACAATACTAATATTTAAATAATTATATAATACTAAAGCTCTTGCCATCTAATATTAATAATAAAAAAAAAGAAATTTATAATATATAACCTAAAAACCTAAAATCATAAAATGGAAAAGAGCGTTAAATTCAAAATTTTGAATTTGGGCGAGACTTATCGGATATCCAATATTATCGAATTAGGCTTGTTACTTGCTTTGGGTTTTTGCTTTACAGTGTCAAATGTGGATGCTCAACCCAAACGACGTATTCACCATATTTCCTCTGATATCCAGACTTTGACCTATAGACCTTATGGAAAGCCATGTTGTCAATTAATTCCAAAACACTGTCACTTATATGAATACAGTTTTGACCAAGCTAATAGCTTGAACTGCAATCCGAGAGGTTGCAGTGTTGACTGAGAAAATAGTGGAAGACAGTATTGCCCAAGTCACCAGTGTTACCGAAGTTGTATACCAGCTCTGAGTGATCAATTTGACCCGAGAATCTAGTGTAGCTCGAGTGCCAAAGATTGCCAGTTCACTATGTTTCTCGAGTGTTAGCATATTGCCCGAGTGTCAGGATATCAGCCGAGTGGATTATTGGACCTAAGTATAAGTATTGGGCTAACTAAGTTCATATTTTTTCATACTAATATGTTAAGTAGGTGACTTATGAAGGTAATTGATTTGGATAAGATATATATGTAACATACTTTATTTATCCAAAAGTTTAAAAAAAAGAAGAAGAAGGAAGAATACATGTGAAAATGAAATAACACTTTGATAAAAAGGCTACAAAAGTAAAAGTAACAACAGAGACACATCTATCACAATTAGGTGATTAGTATTATCTCAAAGGATCTCATTCACCACATTAGAGTTGCATAGAAGATCATTCACTGGTTCATCCTAATAGGTGCATTAGCAAATTCCTTTAACCAGGTGGACTTAACAGTCCTTTTCAAATCTCCTTACAGAGTTGCATACTTAATTTTATTGTACTAATCCTTTCACAAAGTGGACCTAACAGTCCTTATTACTCCTAATAGGGCAGGCCTTCAGAAGTGGTCAATTGCAATATTTAACAAGCTAAATTTATAGTGTAGTACTAAATCTTCTCGGTGCCATCCCCATCCCAATTTTACTTTCTATTTGGAAGGTTTCTGGGTAACCAAATATTGTTTCAAGTGTTGTGGATTTTTATTTCTTTTATGTTCTATGCATGCAATCAGATTAGAAAATATAATAAAGGATTAAAGAGAATAAGTTTTATTGGTTCATGATTCACCACCCCTCCCCTCTCAGTCACCTAGCCTCAATATATTTCCAACAATTGGTATTAGAGCTAAAGGTTCTCTTATTAGAAGCTTAACAGCTAGAGAAAAGATTAGAGGCAATGGAAATATACAGACTAAAGAAAGCCATTGAAAATGAAAAGATAGATTTGCAAGTGGCCATGGATCAAATCAGAAAACTCAATGAGTAACTCTCTCATTCCCTGAAAAGAAGAAAATATTTAGCAGTGCAAATGAATGATAAAAGTTGCATAGAAGAAAGAATTGAAGACTTATGCAAATAAAGAAGTTCTCAAGAAGCTAATGCATACATTAAATACCTACTTACAAAGAGGGTAAAAGTACAAAGCTATGTCGCACTTGAGGACCATTTACGTAATTTCGGCCGAAATTGTTTCGGCTGGAATTATTTCAGCCGAAACATTTTCGGCCGAACATACATGGCGCAAACATGGCGTCGATGTGGCAAATCAGTTCCGGCCGAAACATGTTCGGCCGGACCATTTTTGACCAAATTTTCATGAGTAAATATAAGCCAACTATGTTCTATCGATGAAGAATTGGCTTATATTTATATGGGGGGGTTCGGCCGGACCTGGTTTGACCGAACCAGGTTCGGCCGAACCAGGTCCGGCCGAAACTGTCTGTGTGGCATCCTATGTGGCAGCCAAATAGGCAAAAATTTCAAAATTACAGAACTTCTCACTTTGACAACTGATATCTTCATCAAAAATCAACC
>MU223604.1:966781-993490 GCA_018584345.1 Thuja plicata | reverse complement strand
AGGCAAAAATTTCAAAATTACAGAACTTCTCACTTTGACAACTGATATCTTCATCAAAAATCAACCATTTTAAAAATCTAAATATACCCTTTTGTAGAGCTCAGAGTCTAGATTATGGTAATATAATATTTATTGTGTTTTGATTACATATAATATATTATAATTTGAAAAAACTCCAAGTAGGTATTTTAACATTGAAGAACATGCTCGTTCGAAAAAATAAAAAAAATAGCAAATCATGTAGGAAAATTTTACAACTTATATGTAACACTAGAGGAGAGAGTTCTCTTCAAGAATATGTAACTTTTTTTGTATTTGGTTTAGATTTGCTAGGGCAAATGTGGAGGGAGAAAACAACTGTTAATTTTGGGTAACTCCGACTTTGAATAGTCATAACAGACAAAATATATACCGAAAACCAATATTTCTTTTTTTATGCACTAGCTATACATGTCGTCTAAAACATATTTTGAAATCAGAGGAAAAAAAGATTATTTGCATATATTTAGTTGGAGGGAACTAGACCCTACATTTTCAGCATTTTTTGCGCAATTAAAAAATGGACTTCAAAAATTAAACAAAATAGGTCAATAATTATTCAAAAAAAATTTAAAAAATAATAGGCATAAACTACATCCAATTTTACACATTTCATTAGTTTACATCATTTTTAAATTCTAAACACAAATGCCACTTTTATGTCATTAAAGTTTAACAGTTTTGCATGTCATGGTCCTCTTCCTTTGTAAAAGTGTGACACAGGTTTGTACTTTTACCCAAGAATCTCAATTTACATGAAGAAGTTAGAAAGTTAAAAAGAGAACAAGAAATTCATTCAGTCAGAATACGTGAAGTCATGGAACAAAAGAACCAAGTAGAAAATGACAAAGTAATGGAACAAGAAGATAGAAGATTTTTAAGTAAAATATTAGAGGAAAAAGAAAATTAAATCCAACATTTGTCACTTTAGCAAGCAGATATGACAAATAACCTCAATAATGAAAATCAAGAAGTTATCAATTTGAGGACTGAAAATGAAAGACTATAGAATGATCTCAATACTGAAAAATAGACCAATGAGAGTATGATGAATTCACAGGTGAGCATGGATCAGTTGATAGAGAAAATTCATTTTAGAAATCATGGATAGAGTGGATTAGGTTATACTCAACAAGGTGAATCCTCACATCAAGGAGCTCAAAATTATATGAAACCTACTTGTAATCATTGTGGTAACTTAGGGAATACATCAAATAAGTGTTGGAGCAATGGAAAGTCAAATTTTAATGGTAAATTCTATAGATGCATCAAACATGGACATAGGGAAAGTGAATGCACTGAGAAACCTAATTTTGAAGGAAAATGTTTCAATTGTAACAAACAAGGTCACACATCTTCCAAGTGTAGAACTAAGAAATGGAACCCTGCTGAACAACTAGCTAAAGCAATTTTTGGTTGGGATTACAACACATGGAGAAAATGTTGTCATTGTGGTGAATAAGGGAACATTGGTGCAAATTGTGCAAATACTCATCTCAGAAAAAGGAATCCTACTAAGAGATGTTATGTGTGTAAAAAACTTGGTCATCTAAGCAAGAATTGCATGAACAGAGAAAAAGTGGATACTGATTTTGAGAAAGGAAAAGCAAAAGTTTCTGAAATCAGAACTCAGATGAGTCAACAGTGGGTAAGAAATTAACCTGAGAATCCAGACAAAAAAATAAAGGATCAAATGGCACCCAAAATAGTGAGTTGGGTGGATCCACCATATCCAAATAAATATGCAAGGAGATAACTAGAATTGTGCATAAAAGCCATCATATATTAGCTTTAGATATGCTAGCAAGTCCAAATCAGCATATTGATGCACTAGGACACTCTATGGTTATAATCAAGTCAGGATCTCAGCTAAAACTAAATGACTTTGGCTTAACTGAGTTAAGTCAGGTTGTATGGTTTCAAAGATTAGTTTTCATTGAGCTTCTGAGAAAGTCTGGGAGAACTACCCGAGCTATCACAACTACCATGTATAGAGCATTTAATGAAAATCTATGATGAAATTTCTCATAAATGGTGAAATCAAAGGGCTATTTTTTAGAGTTTACAAAGTGATTAAAGAGCTAATAGAGATCTCAGAGTGAATTTATGTTAAAAAATTTTAGTAACAACAAAGTTTCATCAATCCTCTAAGCATTATGGTGTCTTCATCCAGTATCAAGGTTAAGAAGGGATCTGAGATGTTGGCAAGGAATGTTTTCTATGAACCGCCAAATTTTAAGCTTCATCCAACAATTGCAAAGGAGATAGATCCGATAAGATCCCATTCCCAAATTCCTCTAAAGGTATGGTTGATTAACAACATCTGAGCTTTTTATTATTGCACCATTCAAAAGCTAGGCACATTGGAAATGAATCAAGCATATAAGAAAGTCAGTGTGAATGGGAATCTGAAGCCAAAACATAAGAACCTCAAAGTCAAGGGTTTAACCCACATTTTACATATGCCACAGAACTTTCAGATAAATTAGATTATGTTTATTCTAATTCATTTTCATGACATGCATTTCTAGTTGGAGGAACCATTTAAGATCACTAAGATAATGGTACATTGTGTGAAAGGGTATCCAATGCTTGACAAACCAAAAGCTACCAAAACCCTACCCTAGGATGACCTAGCCAATAATACTCTTGCCAATTTTGAAGAAATAAGCATGAAGTTGAATAGAGTCACATACATGGAATTGAAGTTTCATATTCATGTGATTGCACACAAGATATACAGGTCTAGCTGACCAAAGAGTGTACCATGCGAGGCTGTGGACTTGGTATACAAAGTGGTCAAGAACAATTTGTCATTCGACCTTGCTGAGTTGCACCTCATCCAACTAAGAAAAAACATGGAGAGCATTCGGGCATCCAAGACCAATCTGTGTAAGTTTGGTTCACTCATGGTATGCATATTCTTTTATGTTTTGAAGTTTTCCCTTCCAAAGACACAATTGTATGGAAGAAGGAAATACCTATAGTTTATCAAATAAATGAATTCATAGCAGAATTAGGATATAACTTTGAAAGCATCATGGATGCTTACTTTGAGAATTTTAGATAGAAGATGTAGAATAGATATAAAATTCCAAAACAATTAGTAGAGGACTATAGATATGATATTTTATTCCTAGTTGAATGTGATAAAGTATACATTGAAGAAGTCAATCCTATGATTGCATGGGTGAAACCTCTTGCATATGAGGTTAACATTGATGAGACAAGGACATCATTAAGGCTCTTGTGAATGAGCATTTTGATCCCAAAGAACCATATTTTGTTACTTATGAAGAAGAAAAGGGCAGAATATCTTTGAAAATTGAGTTTCCTAAAATCTTGAAGAGAGGAAAGAAGAGATTAGGGAAGTTTGGAAAGAAGTATGGAAAGTCTTCAGAGTCTCCTCCTTGTATCACTGAAAGAAAAGGATATGAAATAAAGATATAAGAAGATGAACTTTAGAAGGAAGAGGAAGAGATAGAAGAAGAGGGCATCCCCCAAGAAATCAAATATCTCTACCCCTATAATCACTACAAGAAGATCCATAATGAAAGTAATATTACCTAAGGAAGATGAAGAAGAAGATATAGTCATATTAAAGAAGCCACCACCTACATTTGAGCAAAAAATTGAAGAATTGAAAGGAGCCAGTGGTATGTGTTCTCTCAAGTTATTGAAGTATGCTACTAGAACCAAAGTTGAGTAGAGGATGATTGAGGATGTGTTAGTAGAGAAAATGGAAAGATGGAATTATGATCCATCTGAATTGAGAAGCCGTATGATTGAAGACCTTCTCAAGGCAATCAAAATTCACTGGCACAATGTAGTTTAGATTGAAAAGGACCTTAGAATGCAAACCTTGAAGGAAGTCATGCCTACTATGACTAGTAAAAAGGTAAAAGATGCTAAAAATAAATATGAGAGTAATCACACTCCAAGGTATAGCACTTTTCAAATCTTGAGCCAGAAAATAGAGGATGTTGTGCAGGCCTCAACAAAGATATGGAAGATAGTTTGTGAAATCAAGGAAGAAGATAAGGAAGAGAAACCTAGTTCATACCCTCCTATATAAGATAATGATGAAGAGTTACCGGAGGTTCAGATCATTGAGGAATCTAATGCTAAATAAATAGTAGTAGAGGTGATGGTATCCTTGCCCCAATCACCTATTCGGAGTGTGTTATCTCCGAGCAAGGAAAAGACTACACAATCTACTTCAATTCAAGTAGGAACTAAGAATTAGGCTCTACCTACTATTGGGCCACGCTAAAGAAAGTCATGGAAGGTCACTGTGAATGTTTCTATAGTTGATACAGATTCTACAGTTTGTGCAAAGAATGTCAATGACCTATTCCAACTGAATACTGAGGAGAACACTGATGATGGGAAAGGAAAAGAAATCATTCCTTCACCTCATCACAAGGTCAATGGTAAAGAAACAATCACTGATGAAATTGATCTTGAGGAAGACATTATGATTCCTAATTGGGATATTTCTAACCTAACAAATGAGAAAATAGATATACTTGGGGAGTTGTGGAAGAAAAGAGAAAGACATCAGAAGCTCCAAGCTGAGAAGAAAAGGAATAGAGTACTGGAAGATATCAATGGCATATTCCTTAATTCTCTACAAATTGAAGTCAATGAGAATGACTCTATTATAGATGAACTTGTTGACATAGTTCATAGGTTCAACACATATCTTAATGGTCAAGAGAAATTACCGTAGAAGGCAAAAAGGAAATTTGAGAATAAGGTTGTAGAGAATGTTGTAGGTAAAATTGCAATAGATCAAGTGAAGCTAACCAATCTAATTAGCTCTCTAGAAACCACTGTGAACAATGT
Organism: Thuja plicata; assembly: GCA_018584345.1. Lineage (NCBI taxonomy): Eukaryota > Viridiplantae > Streptophyta > Pinopsida > Cupressales > Cupressaceae > Thuja > Thuja plicata. Next base: position 988,603 of record MU223604.1, on the reverse strand, counting down.
TATATCATTATTTGTAAAGTTGAGTGATACTTATAAGTTTACCATGGAAATCAAGAACAAGTGGACAAAGATATACATTGATTTGAAGGAAAGTGAATACCAGTTGGCACTTGACCCAAGTTCTAGCTTAGCACATTTTGTCAAGATCAAGTATCTGACTGATCTACAGAAAGAGTTACTAAGGGAAGAAAGTAGAACAAGGGAATCCCTTACATCTATACATAGTCAACTCCTTCCACACATGGATGTCATGCAAAAACATATTTCTCATGCAAAGACACTCATCCATGATAAAAAAATTTCAATTGCAGAGCCTATAATGAAGTTGTTAGCAGACATTCATATTGAGTTGCACATCCTGAAGGTGTTGCAAGATAATTGGGACAATACTTTGTCTCAAATTTTTAAGGTACATAGTGATTTCCTTTCCTATTTTGGTATTACCTTGTATAAATATTTTTGGCATTTGTTTCAAAAACAAGGGGGAAAGTTATTGTATATAAAGGAAAAGATAGAATGTATATGAGGAAATATATGTACAAAAGTATATATATATATATATAAGAGTTACAAAAACAAATTTGAAAAATAAAAAACCGAGTCAGTTATAACCGAGTTGTAGAGTAGTAGTCAAAACCGAGAAACTACCCAAGGAGATAGAAAGGAGGAGTTTTGACTCAGCAGTTTGATCATAACTTTTTGTATGGGGGGGTTTTTGTCACTAATGCAAAAGGGGGAGATTGTACACCTTATGGAAAGACATGTTGTCAATTAGTTGCAAAACACTTAGTCTCTTATGTGAATACAATATTGACCAAGCCAATAGCTTGAAGTGCAACCCGAGTAGTTAAAGTGTCAACCAAGCAGATAGTGGAAAACAATATCATGCAAGTCACCAGTGTTACCTGAGCTACATACCAACTCCTAGTGATCAATGTGACCCGAGCATCAAGTGTAGCCTGAGTGCTAGAGATTTCTAGTTCACTATGTCGCCTGAGTGTCAACATATTTCCCGAGTGTCAGTATATCACTCGAGTGGATTACTAGCCCTGAGTATCAGAATTGGGATGAATTAGTTCATATTGTTTGATACTAATATGTTAAGTAGCTGACTTATGAAGGTAATTGATTTGGATAAGATATATATGTAAGATACTTTATTTATCCAAAAGTAAAAAAGGAAAAAAGAAGAGAAGGAAGAATACATGCGAATATGAAATAGCAGTTTGATTAGAAGGCTACAACGGTAAAAGGAACAACATGGACTCATCTATCACATTCAGGTCATTAGTATTATCTCAAAGGATCTCATTTAGTGAATCAGAGTTTCATAGCATGTCATTCAATGTTTATCCTAATAGGTGCATCAGCAAAATCCTTTACCTGGGTGGACTTAACAACCCTTTTCAAATCTCCTTACAAAGTTGCATACTTAATTATATTGTACAAATCCTTTCACAAGGTGAACCTAACAATCCTTATTTCTCCTAACAGGGAAGGCCATCATAAGTGGTCAATTTTAATATTTAGCATGCTAAATTTATAGAGAAATACTAAATCTTGTGGGTACTATCCCCACCCTTGTTTTACTTTCTATTTGGAAGGTTTTTGGGTAACCAAATATTATGTTAGGTGCTATGGATGTTTATTGCTTTTATGTCCTATGCATGCAATTAGATTAGACAATCTAATAAAGGATAAAAGAGGATAAGTTTTAATTAACCCCCCTCTCATTCACCTAGCCTCAATATATTTCCAAAATGACCATGTAGGTGACAACCTTTTTTTCACGCAAAATTGATGAAACAAAAAGGGTTTCTTAAAGACATTATCAGCTTTCCATTGTTGTCAAATTTTAAGTTATGTGAGTAATTATTACTTATTTTATAATTGAGTTATCACTAAAGTCCTAATTGACAAACTGATTGAAAAATAACTATAAGTTTAAAGCGGTTTAACATTTTTGAAATTTGAAACATGCGTCACATTCTATGCTTCTTCTACTATAATAAAAACAAAGATTGAAATTTTGTAAATTTTAGAATTAGTTAAGGTGGTTAGACAAAAGTGTTTTTTTTTAATAAGTTATAGAAAAAAATTCATAATTAATTATTGATTTGGTAAAGAATTACACAAAAATATGTGTCACATCCGGGCATGATTCTACTACTTATATCTATAATCTTGTGAAAATATATCATCAATTGATTGTGATTAAGGTGGTAAGACATACACGTACTTTTTTTTAATCTTTTTCCTAAAAAAATTCATACTACTACAATGAAATCTAAAATATTGAACAATTAGATTATTAATTTTTTAGACAAGGGCTAGTATTTTAGAAACTACATTCAATTTCCTACAGATTATGTTCTTCCAACTTTTTCACATAAGCTTGATAAGATGTTCAATGTTTTACGTCAAGTTGACTAACCTTGATTTTTTGATTTTTTATTGCCACTTAAGGTCATAGCTTGGTATACCATAATCCTACACATACCCCCATATATTTAGGCGATAGATTAACCGATGTGAATCTAATACTCCTATAGAAAGTGTCAAACTAGACAATAACAAAGTCTAATATATAGACTTATGAATGACAAAGTCTTATATATAGACTCATGAGTAATTGGGAAAATAAAGAGGTAAGTTACCCTTTAAATTATTTCACTATAAAAATATTTGTCATTATACTTCTGGATGTCCTGAGAGAATTTTAGAACAAAATAATAAGGAGAGTAAAGGAAAGTTCAATAAGAAAGCTTATTATGCTAGAGAAGATACAAGTATTTCTGATAATGAATCAGATTATGAGGAAGATCATTAACACGTATTTGTGGCAATAAAAGAGGATACTCTTAATACTAAACATTTCAGTTCTCCACAATTAAAAACAAAGGTATAGATTCTAATAACTCTACTTTATACGTAAAAAGGAACCAAGATGAATGAGTCATTGATAGTGGATTCTTAAATCATATGAATGGTGATAAAAGTAAGTTTGCAAAACATAAAAAATATGATGGGGGATTTGTTACATTTGGAGGTGATAAAGGAGAAAGAATAGTTGGAATTGGCTCTATTAGTTTTGATGGGAAACACAACATTGAAAATGTTTACTATGTCAAAGACACCCAGATCATAATCTTGTGAGTGTTGGACGTATGTGTGCGAATGGATATATTTTTGTATTTAGGAAGATGGTTGTGAGATAAAAAAGAAATATAGATTTGTAATTGATGGTGGAAAGAAGATTGAAGGAAACATTTATTAGTTAAAGACTACAAGTAGATACTGTTTGAAATCTTAGATCAATGAGAGTTGGTTTTGGCAATAAAGGATGTGTAATAACAACATTGAAAATATGATAAGGATTGAAGTTTTTTTAGGTGGTGAGATATTTTTAGGATCTTACAAAACCTACCAAGAATATTTGTAGAGAATTTAAAATAAAAAATAAAAAACAAAAAAACCATATAGAACATTAAACAAAAAAGAACATTTCACTACTAAACTATTGAATTTATTCTACAATGACATATGAAGGACTACAAGAATCATAAATCTAAAAGACAAAGGTATTTCATGCTTTTAATTGATGATTACTATAGGATTACTTGGTTTAGTTTCTTAAGAGAAAAGTATGAAGAATTAGAAAAGTTCAAGATATTTAAAGCTATGGTTGAAGATGAAGCAAATAGAATATGTTAGAATAACTGAGAGGGGGGGTGTTGAATTAGTTAGCTCCCAATTATCCTATAGTCTCAAATTCCTCCTATATAAAAACAATTTCAAAAATATAATTCAACTCGGTGAAATGTATACTGTAATCTAAAACTTTAGTCATATAGTGCTTATTGAGTATCAATAAATTAATACCGTGATTACTTATCAATGTAGATAAATTAATGTGTAAAGAAAAATAACAATCCACAAAAATCATACAAATTGACACAAATTTTTAAAGATGAAGCCCTGCTAAGGGAAAAACTACCTGGGACTGGTAACCCAAAATATTTCACTCTTCTAAACTGAGCGCGGTGAAGAGCCAACCCTGTTAAAGGTTACAATGCACATTGTTAAATGTGACTTGGTTAGAGGATTAAAAACTAACAGTTCTCTCTTGACCATTCATTCACTATGGGGTCAACAAGAAAACACTCAACATTCATTAGAAAGTCATAATAAAGACTTTCACGTCCTACTCGGTTAAGAGGTTTATCTATAAGAATGGTGATGGGGAGGTCTAAGTCACAAGAGTACTCTTTCTCTTCTCAAGACCTTCTCTTTGTTATTATTAGGGTACTTATGTCTCCCTTATCAGATGACACTTCTAAGTTTCCCCTATTTTTCTTTATATCTCTCCACCAACTTAAAACTCCCTTCATACCTACTTAAATCCACTATGCACCATATGCTCAATCAAGAAACTATGCTACCAATTAGATATTTGAAATAGGAAAAGGTGTCCCCCCTACTTTCCCTTTACTTTCACTCTATTTTGACCCCTCCTCATGGATTCTTTCATATATTCTCCATTGAGTTCACTAATTTCTTGTTTTAAGCCTTGTAGCCCTTTTAGCCCAATTAGGCCTCCTAGAAACTGAAAAACTTGGATTTCTTTCCAATTATCCTTAACAACCCAGGGAACTAATTAAACCTCTATATGGTCATCCTAAGCTTCAATATTTTCTAGGTTTTAAGTCTCACATTGTCTGTACATAGGACTTCTAGTAAACCCTATTTTTAAGGGTTTCCACAACATGTTGTCCAGTCTCATTTCTTTGCTCTCAAATAATTCTCTAAAGAACTCCTCCACTCTTATCCTTGCACACATATATCAATGACACATGCCCCTACACTCTCCAACAATTTATTGGCTCAAACCAATCCATCTAGAAAGCTCTCTTTCCACGGCATTGTACAAGCTCCTAGCCAAAATATCCATGTACTCGCCTAGGGCTTGGTTATAATAATAGCTTCGCTCCACACACATACTCCAAAAATAATATTTACAATATTTAAAAACTCCACTACTTTATTCCAAGTGGCCATTGAATTTCACCAATGGGAACTCAAGTGGGATCCATATTTACATGACTGGCTCTAGACAAGACAGCGAACCAGTGGAAATTGGAGAATTTACAAAATGACTAAAAAAAGTACCAAACTACTAAATGAACTCCACAAATATTAACTACATAACAAGAATAAAATTCTCAATGTATTACATTAATCCATTTGATCCATTAAAGGTTTGGATGAAGGCTCTATTACATAAAATAGTCTAATTCTTTCTCTTTCCAAAACACACTCCATACAATCTAAGGTCCAACCGTTAGATTAGGGTTTGTATGACCTTATGTAGTTTATCCCCTCATTTTAAAACCCTAAGTTCAGGTTTCTAACTCATTTAAATCTATTTCCTAGATTTTAGGAAATGTTGTCATGACAACTTTGCAAAGTTGCAAAGTTGTCATGAGCAACTTTTGCAAGTTTTGCAAGTTTGACATTCCACTAACCTAACTTGCCTAATTAGATCCAAAATCACTCCATTGGATCCTAAAAAACTTAAAAACATTAAAATAGAACCTTTCCCTTAATTTTCAAATTTTCACCTTTGTTGACCAACTTTGACTTTCCTAGTCACCTAGTGCAAAATAGAATATTAGGACCTTCTTGGACCACAACACAAACAAACCTAAAAATTGCCTATTTACAAACACATCTTAGGACTTTATCCTTAGTCCTTATTACCTTGGTGGTTGGCTAGAACCACCTACAAGCCAAAATTGTCAAGATCTTCATTAAGACCTTAAGGTGATCCTGCACCAAATGGGTAAACTGATACAATAATAATATATTTCAAAAACAACTTTTTTTGCATATTATCATATCTAAGATAAGTACATAATACCTATGATCAATTTTTTCACTTCAGTTCATCTAATTTTTCATACTTTGTTCTTCTCGGTAATTCTCCTTCCTTTGTTGCTCGATAATGTCTATAGAAAATGCTTTGTTCTGTCTTTAACCAGTTTGATCAGTCATGCATAAACTTTGCATGTGCACATCATAGCATCATATATAATTCATAATTAATCTCTTGTCTCTTATATAGACATCATAACTCATTTAATTTTCATCCTTCATATTTTTTTGCTTAATCTCCATCGTTGATTTTGCTGCTAAAACCTTCCTTGGCAGTTGTGTTAAAAACATGTTTCAATCTTCATCATCTAATCTTCCTTGCATTTTCATAACCATTTGATCAACATAAAAAACCTTATCATTTACCTCAGAATCATCAACTTCCAACTCAACATTCTAGTTGGCCTTGGTTTGAATAAATTGCTTGGTCAATACCATGTTGTGTTAGCGATCCCTAGTTCGATTATCATTATGCTTGGTATACATTGTGTTTTACTCAGTGTTCATTGTCTCTTGGTGTATACAAAATGCTTTATTTACCGACAACATAAACATTGTTTTTCTAGATCTTTAATTCATAATAGATGTTTGTGACAATTATGATAATCAAATAAGTTGACATAAATGAAAATACATTAACTGATAATGTTTATCATCACATCTATAACTTGGTTGACTATCAACAAATGAATTCAAACATACAACTAGTTGTAGGTCATCAATCTCTCCCTTTGGGATTGATGGCAACATAATGTGAAATATGCAATATGAAAATGCCATAGAAATACCAAACTTTTTTTCTACAACTGCAACAATTATGTAGCTCTCCCTAGCTTGAATATATAAATGTGTTAGAATTGGAAACTCACCATGCAGACTCTCCTTGTGGATTTGACTCTTTTGTTCTTGATCTCTCTGTAGATAAATATGTTCTTTCTCCCTTTAATCATTCTCTTCTCCCTTTGATGGATAGATATTTCATTGAATCTCTCTCCCATTATATATTCCATCCATTGAATCTCTCTCCCTTTAGATATTTCAACTAATCTCTCCCCCTTTGACAACAATGCCAAAAAGAAATATACAGCTCTTTAGCAGCCAAAAATATCTTTGGCGTTTGGTGTAGTAAGTACCTTGCATTGTACTGATAAGTCAGTTTCATTCCAGTTCAGCTTTGCATCAACATGATTAATATTTTTATTTCATGTTGGTAGATGCAACCTCCTAGTCAGCTTAGTGACCAATAGACAAGGGATGAACCCCTAGTCTACCTCTCAAGTACTCAAATGTATCCTTCGGTAAGGGTTAGTGAATATGTCTGTAAGTTTTTCTTTTGATTGTGCATATTCCAATATCACTTCTTTATCATGTACTTGTTCCCTCAAGCAGTGATATTTGATATATATACTTGTTCCATTTTCTAATGCATCTCTAACATTCTTAGGCTCAAATTCACAAATAAAACAAGTATTGTCTTTCAACTTGCTTCAATTCATCATGACAACTCTTTTATCTCTAATAATATGATTCTATGGATTATGTCTCCTCACATATTTTGCAAGTTTAGGTTCAAGTCTTTGTTCTTCATTTCCTTCTCCTGTAGGTTCATTGTGTTCTTGTTCATGATCTTTAGTTTCCACATTTTCCCAATTCTTGGTCTGTGTTTCATTTTTCCCAGTAACATTACCTTTTTGCACAGTAACATTAGGCATCTACATTGGTAAAGTATCAATTTCTTCCATATAGACAAATCTACTATAGTCTTTTGGTTCTTTCATGATGTCCTCATCATTCTTCTCAACAAATTCATCAACTTTCACATTTACACTTTCAATGATTTTGTTAGAAGTCTTGTTCAAACATTTATAAGCTTTACTATTAGTAGAATATCCAAGATATATTCCTTCATCACTTTTTTAATCAAATTTACCATTTCCATCATATTTTATAATATAACAATAAATTCCAAATATTCTAAAAGAGCTCACATTAGGTGTATAACCATACCATAGCTCATAAGGTGTCTTATTTGTATCTTTCTTCAATTGTACTCAGTTCAGTGTATATACAGAGGTACTAACAGCTTGTCTCTATTATATTTGTGCAACATTCTTTTTAATCATTAGTGTTCAAGAATAATCAACAATTGATCTATTTCTTCTTTCAACAATTATGTTCTGCTATGGTGTCCTTGGTGTAGAAACCTATCTTTTAATTCCATACTCATTACACAAGTTAGTGAATTAATCATAAATAAATTCACCTCCTCTATAAGATCTCAAACACTTCATTTCTCTTACAGTTTCTTTTTCCACTTTAGCTTTGTACCATTTAAACATCTTAAATGCTTCAGATTTTTCTTTTAGGAACATGACAGTCATCATTTTAGAGTAGTCATCCACAAATAAAATAAATTATATGTCCACATAATATCTCTATGTTCTCATTGGTCCACATAGTTATATATGAACTAACTCTAAAATATTATTATATAAAACATTCTTTCTCTTAAAACTAGATTTTGTCATCTTTCCCATTTGACAATTCTTTCACATTACATGGTCTAGTTTAGATAAGCTCAATAAGCCTCTAACTTTTCTTTTCTTACTAATATTAACCATGTTGTCAAAATGTACATGAAAAAGCTTCTTATGCCACAACCATACATCTTCATTCTTAGCCATCAAACACGTAGTTTCAGTAGTGTCAAGAAAGAATAGGTTACCTATTGATTGTTCACCAGTACCGATCAACTTTCTAGCTCCATCATATATTCTATCTTTTCTATTCTCAAAAGAAACTCAGTGACCTGTATTATTCAACTGTGAAACACTCAATATATTATAATTAATTCCTTTCACCCAATATGCATTCTCACATTTGATTTATTTTTTAGCATTATAGTACCATTTCCTTTCACTTGACAAGGTGTATCATTTCCCATTCTGATAGATCCACCATCATAATGTTCAAGAAATTTAAAATTTCCTTTATCTCTAGTCATGTGATGTGTACAACCACTATCAATAACCCAAATGCAATTCTTACTAAATTTACAAATAAGGGATGTTTCAACTTACCTCTCATCTTCTTCAGAATCTTCTTTCAAAGCTACAAATATTGTCTCAATATATTCATCACTATTAGAACCACTGTCATTATCGTTATCTTCAGTAATGTAACAAGTCTTCTTTCCTTTATCTTTTTATTCTTGGTTATTCCTTCTATCATACTATCGGTTACTTCTATAATCTCTATCATATTTTCTATCATTAGATCTATCATTTCTTTCATCATTATTTCTATTAGGGCATCTTGCAGAAAAATGACTAATCTCTTTATAGTTAAAACATATCAAAGGTAGTTTACCATTATATCTTCCTTTACCTTTGTGAAATATTCTAACCATTAATGCCTCAAGTTCATCAATTTCATTATCATCACTGTCACTGTCACTATTATTTCTAATCATGTGTTTGGTACTAGATTTGCCAATTTTCAAATTAGACATAAATGAAGATTCCATAGTAGGCACAACACCGTTGTGAAATTTATTCTTCTCAAAAGAAATCAATCTTCCAACAAGAATATCAACAATAATATTGTTTCGAGGTGTTCCTCTCATTTCATGTATTGCGGAGACTCTTATATAATAAATAGGCAATAAAGTTATAAGAATATTACTCACAATACTATCTTCATCGATAGTTCCACCTATTCCATGAATAGAATTTAAAACTTCCTTTAGTCTATTAATGTAATGTGTTATGTTCTCACCTTGTTTCATTCTCATGTAATCAAATTTTCCTTGGAGACTTTCATCTTTAGCTCTCAGTACATTTGCATCTCCTCCATAAACTAGTGTAAGCTTGTCCCACATTTGCTTGGCTGATGTACATGTCTTCATCTCTTCAAATTTTGCATCAGTAAGTGAAGAAGCAATCTCTACCATTATAATGTTGTGTTCATGTTCCTCTTTCATTTGATTAATAGTCAAGGGTCCAGTCGGTAGAATGAATTCAGAGTCCAAGTATGTTGCAATGTCATCTCCAATCCTTGATAGTTATAGTCTCATTATGATTTTCCATGTCGATAATTTCTCCTTGTTCATCTTTGATGCGTCTCTCTTATACATCTTGATCTTTCGCTTAAGTCCTTCAAAACTTTCCTTCTAAGCATTGTACACTCTGATACCAATTTTTATAATAACTGAGAGGTGGGGTGAATTGGTTAGCTCTAAATTATCCTATAGTCACAAATTCCTCCTGATGTATATAAAAACAATTTCAAACATATAATTCAACTCGGTGAAATGTATACTGTAATCTCAAACTTTAGTCATATAGTGTTTACCGAGTACTAGTAAATTAATACTATGATTACAAATCATTGTAGATAAATTAATGTATAAATAAAAATAAAAATCCACAACAATCATACACATTGAAACATAAACTTTTAACGTTGAAACCCTGCTAAGGGAAAAACCACCTAGGACTAGTAACCCAAAATATTTCACTCTTCTAAAGTGATCTCGGTGAAGAGCCAACCCTATTAAAGGTTACAATGCACACTGTTAAATGTGACCTAGTTAGAGGATTTAAAACTAACAGTTCTCTCTTGACCATGCATTCATTATGGGCTCAACAAGAAAACACTCAACATTCATTAAAAATTCATAATAAATCCTTTCACATCCTACTCGGTTAAGAGATTTATCCTACAACAATGGTTAAGCTCATACAATAATGATCTGATTCAAATACAACTCTATTTTGGAGATTTCTAAATCTATGCTAGGTACATAATACCTCTGATCAATTTTTTCACTTCAGTTCATTTGATTCTTCATACTATGTTCTTCTTGGTAATGCTATGTCCTTTGTTGCTCGATAATGAATGCAGAAAATGCTTGGTTCTATCTTTAACCAGTTTGATCAGTCATGCATAAACTTCACATGTACACATCATTTCATTATATATAATTAATAATGAATCTCTTGTCTCTTATATAGACATCATAACTCATTTAATTTTCATCCTTCAGATTTTGTCACTTAATCTCCATCATTGATTTTTCCGCTTAAACCTTCCTCGACAGTTGTGTTAAAAACACATTTCAATATTTTTTGTCTGATCTTCCTTGAATTTTCATTACCATTTGATCAACATAAAAATCCTTATAATTTACCTTGGAATCATAAATTTCTAGCTCACCATTCTAGTCAGCCTCAGTTTGAATAAAATGCTTAGTCAATACCATGTTGTGTCGGCGATCCCTAGCTCATTTATCATTGTGCTGGGTATACACTGTGTTTTAATCGATGTTCACTTTCTCTCGGTGTAGACAAAACTCTTTATTTACTGACCACATAAACATTATTTATTCCAGATATTCAATTCATAACAGATGTTTATTACCATTATGATACTAAAATAAGTTGACATTAATGACAATACTTTAACTGATAATGTTTATTATCATATCGGTAACTCGATTGATTATAAACAAATGAGTTCAAACATACAATCAGTTGTAGTTCATCAGAATAATCAAATATTTGAGATCTAATAGAAGAGGAAAATTTACTTTACATTAATTTAACACTTTCTGTGAGTACCATGGAGTTAGGAGACATTTGTTTTCTCCTAGAACACAAAAAAAAATGATGTAGTTGAGAGGATGAATAAAAAATACAAGAAGCATCAAGAACCATGATCAAGAAAGAAAATCTATCATAATTCTAATGGAAAAATGCAATTTTGACAATAGTATACACAGTAAAAAATGTTTAGATCAGGAATATTCTTGAAAAGACATCATATGAGGTATGTTATGGAAGAGCCATTTTTGTTAAATATTTTAAATTTTTTGGAATAAAATGTTACATTAAAGGATTTGAAGAGAATCTAGGAAAGTTTGATACCAAAGTAGATGACAAGATATTCTTAGATGTTATACAAAGAGAAATGATTATAGGTTCTATTAAAAAAGGCTAAGAAGAATAGTTAAAACTAAAAAATATAAAGGTTGATGAAGACATTCAAAATTATTTATAAATATATTTTTATTGCGAATCAGATGAGTCTACCAGTAAGAAAGATAAAGAAAAGACAAGAAAAAATGAAGACAAAGTTGTGAGGAATTTTATCTTACAACTGCTCCTAAGACTCCTAGATATGTACACATGAATCATTTAGAGAATCAAATAATTGGAGACAAGAATAGATGAGTAATGAAAAGAAGGAAAGCTATTGAAAAACAAGTTAACTTATGTTTGATTTCAAAAATAGAATATAGGAATTTGAAAGAGTCTTGGAATGATCATAATTGGATGAATACTATGAAGGAAGAGCTAGATCACACTGAGAAAATTTGAATTTGGGAATTATTCCCAAGACTGGCATACAACAATGTAGTTGGAACAAAATGGGTATTCTACAAAAAACTAGATGAAGATGGTAATGCAGTAAGGCACAAAGAAAGACTAGTATGACAGGGACACACCCAAGTTGAAGGTATTGATTTTGAGGAGAATTATGCTCCAATGGAAATAATGTAAGCTATTTGAATGTTTTTGGCTTTTTTTCTTGTAAGGACTCAAAAGTATATCAGATGGATGTCAAATCTGCATTCCTGGATGGAGAATTGAGGGAAGAAGTGTACACAGAACAACTATAAGGATTCAAGCTATCAGAAGATCTATACATTGTCTACGGGTTGACGAAGGCACTATATGGACTGAAGAAAGCTCCCAAATCTCTCTATGCATTTATTGATAGTTATCTCTTGAGGAAAGGATTTTGAAAAGGTATCATTGACAATAATATCTACTTTAATGTTGAATAATATGATATCTTGATTGTGATTGTCTACATTGATGGTATAGTCTTTGGAAGCAATGATGAAATGTGTAACGAATTCACTAATGAAATGCAAAAACAATTTGAAATGCCCATGATTGGGAAAATGAATTTATTTTTGGGCTTATAAGTTAATCAGAGGAGTGCTGGTATATACATTTCCCAATCAAAGTGTGTGAAGGAAATTTTGAAAAAGATTCGGATGCAAAATGGTAAACTTGTATGTGTACCCATGGTTACTAGTATTGAACACACTCTAGATGTTGAGAGGGGGGGGGGGGGGGGTGAATTATAANGGGGGGGTTGAATTATAATAAACAAAAATATTTCTTCATCAATTATAAAACTTAAATATTTTTCACATGAAACATTAAGAAAGTAAATAACTAAAATTGCAACACATAAACACTAATATTTTATACTTGGAAAACCCAAATTGATAAAAACCACGGTGATTAGTAGATGCTCACAAGGATAACTCATTGATGTATATATATTGATTACAATAATTGTAGGATTTCACTACTTTGAGAAGGATCACTACCTATACAATTTTAAAAAAAAAGATTGGAACTTATTTCTCTAGACATGCATACAAAGGCTCACTACCAGAGTATAAAGATACATAATGAACTTGTTCACCCAACATTAACTATCCAAGGTACAAAGGATTCTCCATAGTATATAAATGGATGTTCTCTGGATAATGTTGATGATCTGTGCAACTCTTTTATATAGTCTCTTCCTTTACTTCTTTGATTTTTTCTCTTTCAAACCTCTTCTTTTAAATCTTCACTTTCTTGCTCATCACCAAATATTCTTACTTTGATGCATACCTTTCACCAAAGCACAAATTGTTCTTATTTACATGATAGGTCATTAGAGATTAAAACAAGGTTTTCTATGCCAAATGGATATTACACTTCATTTATAATTTGTTCATGACAACAAAAAAATCCAATAAGGTCCCATGCCATAAGAATTTAGACAAAAACATAGAATGGATCTAATTGGATAAGATATAAATAATAAATATATAAACCAGACCTAAATCAAGAAGAATGATCTACTCTATGAGAGAGAGGTGACCACAAAAGTGATATACATAGCCCATTTCCAGATCCACAATTATTAAAACAACTTAGCCAACACAAACTTCTAGACACACTGCCTAAAGAACCACTTAGCTTGGAAATAGAGTCTAAAATTCCACACAATATGGTGAGATCCATATTCCAAGTCAAAAGGCATCACAACACATTTTTGAATCAGACCAAGAGATAATATTAATTTCAACCCATGGTAATATTGTTTATGGGTCACTAAAAACTATTTTCGAATCACCATGAAACATGACAAGCAAGATGAAGACTTGAATACAATAAAAATTATATATTCATACCTTCAACCATTATTTCTAGAGAAGAATCCTTTTGAAAATAAATAGAAAGATCAAATGAAGAAGTATCACTAATAATGAATTTAAATTATTATCTACAACTGCATATGTCTATTACTAAAACAAAAACAACCAAACCACACAAACTTATGGATATAAGAATACAAAATTAATGCATTGAAAAATACTCATTTCTTATGAGCACAAACTAATGCATTGAAAAATACTCATTTCTTATGAGCAAAAACATACTGAAATATATCTTTACATACTACCTATGGACCATAATACTTCCAACACCTTGGAATAATAAATATTTGACATCAATGACAAAAAAATAAAGAAACGTATATTTATAACAACTAGATGTAAGATGAGTAATGATGATGATTCACATAAGACCAATGAAAGAAAGTATAAATCAATGATTGTGAGATTATACGTAATTTCTACAAGACCAAATATTATGTATGTTATTTTTTGTGTTGCTATATTTTAGCAAGACCCCTGAGAATGTCATGCTATTTATATAAAGACAATTTTAAGATATTCAAAAGGGAAAAGAGATTTAGGATTGTGGTACCCTTCTAAATTAGAATTCACTTTGATGAATTATAAAAATATTTATTGGGCTAGATGCGTTCATGACACAAAGAGTAGTAATGGAGGTTTCTTCTTTCTTGGACCTAGCTTCATTTCTTCATCAAGTAAGAAACATAACTCTGTCTCTGTGTCTAATGGTGAGACTAAATATATTGTTTCTACTTCATGTTACACTCAGATATTATGGATAAAACAATCATTGAAGGATATTGGAACAATGTTTGATGAACCTATTTCTATTTTGTGTGATAATACTAGTGTTATAAACAATTCAAATAGCCTATTACTTCACTCAAGGAAAAAACACATTTCTATCAATTATCAATTGTTAAGGCAAAAAGTGTTAGAAAATGAGGTTAACCTTGAATACATGCCTACAAAGGAACAAATTTGTGAAATTTCTACTATGGTATTACTTAAGGATAATTTTGAGTATCTCATAGACAAATAGAACATTATTTCACCTCCTTAGAAGAACTAAATACAAATGAATGTGCATTAGTATATTGAGGCTTATACATATCTTCTACCTAGACTAATGATGTAGGCTACCTCTTAGGTGGAGCTATGTACTTTTGTGAGTTGATTTTCATATCTTGAGGGTAGCTCAATAGAATGATTATATTGTTATCATATTTAGAATTTGTCATATATGTCAAATTTGGAGAGTTTTTGGATACTTTTTAGAGGACTTCTGGTTGTAGAAGTTGTATTTTTAGTTTTTCCATTGGTGTGTTTCATGTTGGAAAGAATAAATTGGTAATGTATGGTATGTTTTCATTGATGGAAACTATATAGTTTACTCTTGGTCACTTTTAATATACTTTGAATATCAAAAGTTTTGGTGATGAAAACAACTAAGTATGAAGAACAGTTAAGGATACAAGCTCAAAGATTGAGACAATATAGATATAGGTCAAATTTTTTAGATGTTGTAAAGATGGAGATTAAAAGAAGATATGATGGTATATCTAATATTATGGCCGCAATATTTTTTGATAGTATTTGATGAAGATAAGATTCACTGACTATCGTAGTGACCAAGAATTATTTCATGCGAGCGAGTTTCATATTAGATCGATCAACAATCCTATCAAATTGATAATCTGGTCAGGTGAATGGAATATATTGTTTGGGTTGACCTCCTACATTATAAATTTTTTATTGGAACATGTTAGCATAGATTTTTGGTTCTTGTTTTGATTCAATAAGGTACACATTTCATATTCTCTTATTAGATCTGGCTAAGTTAATGTTATAGGTCTATGATCAAGTATATAAGATTGAGTTATTGATGCAAAGACATGTATGATGGATGTAATGATATTCAAGTGATATTTATGTAAAGGTTAATAGTTTATGTGTTAGTAATAATTGAGAGGGGGGGAGGGGGGGTGAATCAGTGGCCTCAAAAATTAATCCTTAAATCAACCTTTAAAAATAATAACCACAAATTATGCCTCTAGTTATCTTCTATCCTACAAGATGAATGCCTTGAAATACTTATATCAATTTACTACTTGTCGGATTTCTTAGTAAAAACTTCTTCTATATGTTTACCCGATAAGCAGTCGACTATTTACCGAAACACAGTAAATATGCAGAGTATACTGATAAATCTAGAATTGCATATATGAAATGTAAAGCAGTAAAGTAATAAAACATAAACACATAACACATGGATTTTTAATGTGGAAACCCTGTTAAGGGAAAAACCACTGGGACCGGTACCCCAAATTTTCACTCTTCTGAAGTGAGCCCTATTAGGTGCCAACACTGTTAAAGGTTACAAACACACTATTAGGTGTGACCTTGTTAGAGGATTTAAAACATAGTTTTCCACCTAGTATCTGGAATCTAATACTACCATCCTTGATCAAACACTCACTTGGCCTGTCAATAGGTATCGGGCATATCCAATGCTACTTTATATGATCAAAATTTTTGATAGTCCTTGGGATGTATCTAAATTATTGAAAACTTTTAAGTCCTGCTCAGTTAAGAGACTTGATGATTCAATGGTTAAACTAAAACATTAATGATCTGTTCATACATACAACTTAATTGTAAATTTTTTGATCTATTATAATTTCATTAGCTCTATGATCAATATAATCAATTCTATACCTTTTCTCCACACTATTTTGCTCTATGATGATGTCTCATTGTTCGTCGGCATCTGCAGAATCTATCTCTTTCCTCAACTTGATTGATCAGGTCTGAATGAATACTTTCTTCTCCTTTAGAATCTCTTTAGCATCTTCCCTCTTTTCTTTTCACCCCACACTCTATTTGTAATGAATTGGGTTTTATCTCTTTATAGACATGATTTACCTTTTTTTGGCTTTCTTGATTCTTGGCATGATCCACAATTCTTGCCAATTAGATTTAAAGAAGAACTCCAGTTTTATCTCAAGGAGATCTTCTTGCCAACTGGAAAATTCAACTTTAAATCAATTAATTATCTTCGGCATTATCTGGATGATTAAAACAATGATAAGTATCCTTTAAGTCTATCTTTATCTCTTGACAGCTAAGTATTTTTTCATTTTCTAAACTCTCTGTTCTATCGATCAACACTTCAGTTAGTCATTGGTGATAACTGACTATTCCATCAGTGTGACTTCAATTTTCATCGGGATCTTCGTCCTTATCTTTTCCATTGGGCAATACTGTAATTATGTCCGTCGGGTTACTCTATATTTTGTTCATTGGGCAACACTATGAATTTTCACGTTGGTAATGTTGTGCAATTGCTCGTTGGGTAACACTGTGACTTTTCTCTTTTACTCTGTCCATCAATGTTCACTTCGTTGGTGTATACATTCACTTAGTGAATAATTGACTTATATGCATTACTGAAAGCATAGCCTTTGATTCATCAATTCTTTGAAGTCTTTGGAAGTATTTCCATGACCATACAAAGTATATCAAGTTAACATCAATGACAATAAAATACATTAACGTATTTAATGCCTCACATGATCATCAACTTAACATCTTCAAACATTCAATCAATTATGTGTCATCAATCTCTCCCTTTGGCATTGATGGCAACATACTACATTATCATACTATACTATTTGTAATACAATATGAAATATATAGTTTTATGAAGGTTTTTTAATGTAACTATTACAAATGTCTGGCTCTCAGTAAGCTCAAATAGCTTTTATTTGATTCTTGAATCTTTCTCTATCTTCAATCCCTTCACTAGATAGATGTAGAATCTTTCTTTCTCTGATGTCATGTGTTCTCCTTCTATGTCAAACTCTCTCCCTTTGACTGTTCTCCTTTCTTTTGATGTCCCTTGTCAGCAATTCTTTCTCTTTGTGTGTACTCTCCTTTTCTTAATACATCTCTCCCTTTAGATACTTTGATGGATATAATCTCTCCCTGAGATGATAATGGATATAATCTCTCCCTTTATGAGTATGATAATGAAATATATCTCTCCCTTTGACAGCAATGCCAAACAAACATTTTTTCCAAACAGATCTTTTCTATCCATAATATATTCCTTGAATTTCCCAATCCATAGGTAATAAATCTAGTTCTTGGAGTAGATAAATACCTTGTTGTGTATAGATGTATCTTTGAAGTCCATCTCTCTTCTTGCATAAGGATGAATGATATTCTAATAATATGTAGGCTGATGTAGCCTTCTAGTCATCTTACTAACTAGTAGACAAGGGTATGACCCCTAGTCTCTTTCTCAAGTATTCAAATGCATCCTTAGGCAGTGGATTGGTGAAGATATCGGCCAATTGTTCCTTTGATTGCACATACTCAAGTATCACCTCCTTTGCTTGAACTTGTTCTCTCAAATATGACACCAGGCTCTATGATCTGGTCTATTTTACTATTTTCTACATTTTTTTGGTGTCTGTGTGTTTCTTCACGCGAGATTTTGTGAATCTTCATGTGGTTATCTGTGAATCTTCGCGTGGCTATATACAAATATTCGCATGGTGAGTCTTCACATGGATATCTGTGAATCTTCGCGTGACTATCTATGAATATTCATGTGGCACTCTAAGAATCTCTATGTGAGATTTTGCACTAGAGATTTGATTTTTATTGCTATGTTTTATATCTTTGATCTCTAACCACTAATATTTACTGTTTCTAATGGTTTGTGATTTAATGTTGCTATTGATGTTGCTGATTTGGACTTTCTTGGATAAACAACAAAATGATTCATGTTGCATTGGATTTGAGGTATTTTGTTGCTCTCTATAAAATTTGGATTTTGGGAATTAAAATGAACATCTTATGTGTTTAGCTTGAGTGTTTCTTGCTTTCATAGATCACATTTTCAATTGGTTCTCTAAAAATGGACCTAGATTTGCTTTCTTGCATATAAGTTTCACATAGTAATTAGGCCCTATGAACACTATTTGTGGTGATCTTGAGAGAGTGGGCTTCATTCGCTTGTTTTACATGTGAAGCTCTTCTTGACGATAGATCCCCTTATAGGTAGGGAAGGATTTTGTTTTCATCTCATTGGTCAACTTGGTTTAGGCTTCAACTTTTGGAAATACTTTCTCTCTTTGGGGGATTGGTGTTAGTTGTTGTTGTGTGAGCCTTGGTGAGGTGATTTCAAAATTAGTGGGTTAATTAATCATATTTTATATGTTTGGGTGAGGTGAAAAGCCTAGAGAATTATGCTCTTTTCCCTTTTGGGAGAATCAAAAAATTGGAACCCTTGAATCCAAACCAAGTCCCCATGTGGTTCATATTGTGAGTCTTCCTTGTTAGAGAGGGTTAACTATAGTCGACACTCCCTTTATTGGGTAAACCATGTGGATGGAACCTCAAGCGGTAATAGCCATTTTTGCCATGGTAGAAAAAAACGCTATAAAAATGTCCTTGTGGAAGAAATATCCATGGGTGTAGTGTCTTGTGGGTTGTCAGATCTCCTTAGCAGCTTCTGATTGATTAAATTCTCAGACTGTGTCAAAACCTCAGTGCGTCGGGGTTGGATTTCACCCACTTGAGATTGCAAAAGTTGCAGAGTCAAGCCATTACTAAGAACCATAGTGCAACCAAATTTTTATTTTTTAGGACTATGTGCATGATTGGAAAACATTTGAGAACATACACAAGTAGCATTCTTATGGAGTAGAATTACTATGACACTATTTCTGTTCATGTGCAAGGTTGCTTTGTCCCTTGCTCATTGTTTGAAGACATTGATTGCTTGAACTCCTTGATTGTTGTATTATGTGCTTGATTCATGATAAAATCTGTTAATACACCTAGTTGGTTATTTAAAACAATTAAAATCTCAGTTCTGTTTCCTTTCCTTGTGCAAAATTGTCTTCCAGTGAGCTATTTGTTATTTTCTCCCGCTTGCTTGCTTGCTGCCAACTTGCCAAATCTGAGTTTCTAAGTTATGAAAATTTCAATGTATCTCCCCAAAGAGTGTCATAACATGTTTCTCAACATCCAAATGAACTTAAATGATATCAAATTGCACAAAATGGCTCTTGGTCTTCTTTCTTCCACATCTTCCATGTTTTCCTAGTCTTCCATTTCCATTCTTTCTCTTCTTCTTTCACGCTTCTTCCTCTTCTTCCTAGGATCTTCACATCTTCTTGATTTTTTTCCTCTTTTTATCTAGTCTATCTTCTTCTATTTTTGTCTATTCTATCACTTCCATTCTTGATTTCTCCTCTTCTAGAACCATGAATTCCAAATATCTTTTTATGGAACCTCTCTTGAGAATAGATGATCTTGAACTTGTTTCTCAATTCGAAGAGTGGTGTTTCTCCAGATATTGCATGGGTGATGAAATTAGTACAATAATATAGGAAAAAGTGATTGAGTCAGATGCATTTGATAGAATCATATACAAGATCATGTCACAATGATCTCCTTCTTCCAAACATATTTCATCTTCTAAATCTTCTCATCTTTCCTCATCATCCAAATCTTCTTCTTCCATTAGGTCTTCACTTTCCTCTTCTTCACGATCTCGTTCTTCTTCTACTTCTTCCAAGAGTCATAATTCTCTTCAAAATGCATACCATAATGAGCAATGTGATAGTCCTTGTGATACCTCTTCCATGAAGAATGATATGCCCATATTTGATGACTTTGATGATCCCAGCTATTATGCCTCTGATGACTTTGATGCCTATACTGATGATGGCTATTATGATGAAATACATAGTCATACTTATGACACCTCTATTCCTAAGGGTCCTCCTCATCATGTGCTTGTGCTTACTAGGGGTGGGGGGTTTAGAGTGGAGATATTATGATGGTGATCCATATGATTCTAATTTTGAAAGAGACTTTGATGAGTTTTATGAACAATACTTCGATGATAGATTTGAGGAAGACAAAGCTTTCCACACTAATTACAAATGTCAATTCTATCCCTACTCTATGTATTCTCAAGCTGAAAATAAAGATTTCACTCTCAAGAAAGATCATGTTAATGATGAACCGTTGTTTTGTGATGACTCCCTTCCATCCTCTACTTATTCTAATACCCATACATCTCCTAAAGTTGCCAAATCTTCCACACATACTTCATCTGATGGAAGCCCCAATGCTTTTCATGCAGTTCCCTATAATTATTCTCAAGGGCTAGCTCTTAAGAAAACTCAGGCTCTATATGCTATAATTCCTACTACAGCTAATCCTTCCCCATATCTTCCCAAGTCTTCCATACAATTCCAACATTCTTCCTTATCCTTAGAAGTGGCTCCATGTCAAGAGGACTCTAAAAATGATAAAGAAAAGAATATAAAGAAAGATCAAGATCAAGAAATATCCATATCATCCAATCCTCTTTATGATGGCTATTATTCCTCTCATGGTTCTTTTGATCCCTTACGCCCTTTCTCATTCATTTCACCCTGTCTTAAGTCTTCTCCTAAGTAAGATAAAGTTACTACTTACACCGTTGAGCTTATTGACAATCAAAATAACCTTACCCCACTTGCGCTTTCCAAAGATGATACTTCTATTAAGGTTATTAAAAATGGTGTTGTTACTTCCAATATTGA
>MU223604.1:947116-966581 GCA_018584345.1 Thuja plicata | reverse complement strand
ACTAAGGGCTTCACATTTTCCTTCCATCTTGGGTCCTTATGTCCCTTCACTTTCCCCTCCTAACTCTCCTAATTCATCATCCATCTTGGGTCCTTACATCCCTCCATCTCCTATCTTTCCTCAAGATAAACATAAATGCATACCCTTGAATCCTTTTCATCCATCAACCCATCTACACCACTCATATTCTTCTTCTTCCTTCACAAGTCCCAAGTCTTTTCGAAGAAACTTGAATGTTCAATACAAGAAAAAGAAGCAATACAAGAATCCATCTAAAAAAGAAGATCACCATGTCTCTTCTAATTGACATGAGGACATAAAATCAAAAGAGATATCTAAGAAGAAAACTACAAGACAAGTATGGGTTCCAAAATCCATCATTGAAGATATTCTCTCTAAATCATCAAAAAGAAATGAAAAGCCTATGACAATATGAATTCCAAAGTCTCTCTTGAGAGAGTCTCATGTTGAGAAACAAGTGAAGTTGACATTCAATCTTCCAAAGGCTTCCACTTCATCTTCTTCCAAAAATATTCTTTCATTCTATGCACCTAAACCGCAACCTGTGCTATCCATTCACCATATTCCATCACGTATTTCTTCATTCACATTTCCTCCATCCTCTTGCCACCCTTCAAGGTGTGTATTGACGTTGATCTTGCCTTCCTTTCCGGCTACCTTTTCACAATTCTTACATTCACTATCCTTCTACCTTCTATCCTTTTTCCTCATTTTTCTATTCCTCCTATCTTCCAACCTCACTCGCTTTGCATAAAACCTTATCCTCCATTTTTTTCTTTCATCTTCCTTTCCCTATCAGTATCTTTGAGCATATCATTTTGGATCCTTGGCATATCATGGTTTATCCTTTCAAGGAGCATTATCTAAATAGCTTGCCTTCTTCCAAAAAGTTCAAAAAATTCAAAAAAAATAAAATTAAAGAGAAATAAATTTGTTCTATGGTGAAAGCAACTCCCTTTTGGCACCTTGGATAGGTACCGTGATGAAAACCTGGCAATCAGGCATCATGCATAGTTTTTCTACATCTTTCATCCATTCTGTATTCTCTCTTTGATCTTGACAATGTTGATCTATACACGAACATTTGGACTATCGTGTGAGCTATCTTACGATGATCTTTCTTTCATTCCTTTCATTTTTAGCCTTCATATCTATCTTCCTCCATTCATTTTTTCCTATCACTATCCTTTTCCCCTTTGGTCTTGATCTAAAAAAAAAGAAAAAGAAAAAGAAAAACACGGTGCTATGAAGCCTCTTGACATGCCTACTCCTTTGGACTGCATCCTTTCCTGCTCTTGCATTACACTTTTGTGACTTATCCTATGCTGGCCTTTCATTCTTGTCCAAATGTGTTTTACATGATGTGTACTCTTGAGGAGTTTTTCTTTGAGGATTTCTTCACTCCATTCTCCTTCATTCTCTTGTCTTTCATCTCTTCCACCAACTTGCTAACCTCTCCTATCCTCCACCTTGCTAAAATTTTGAGATTGCACGATGTGATCTTATTTGGGAGTTTGATGCTCATTCTACCTGGGGGCATCCTTTGTACATAATTATTGATCCCAAAAAAATCCAAAAAAATGATATATTGTCAAAATTTCTAAAAATCGGAAAATGTCCTAAAAATATGATCATCTTAGTGAAAACCTAGCAATAGGTGCTTTGATGTATCTCTAAAATAATTATATATTCCAAAAATACAAAAAAAAAAAAAAAATTCAAAAAAAAATAGAAAAAGTGCCTTGGTGAAAACCTAGAAACAGGCACCTTGGTAGAAAAATTTCAAAAAAATTATAAAAAGTCCTGAAAAAAAAGAAAGAAAAAAATGAAAGAGAAAAAATTGTAATAAAATCCAAGTGGTGAAAATCTGGAAACGGGTGCTACTTGAGGCCTTTGCGCCCCTATTTCTTAGCGTGTGACCTCAATACTTAGCCTTTCTCCATCATGCCTTGTCCTTTTTGCCTTGGTTTGGAGTTGGTCTTTGTCTTTGTTTAGGGGGCATAACTGTGTTAGCTTTGGTCTCTTGGATGCGTTAGTCTTTAGGACATCCCCCAAATAGTGTTTTTTAACACCTCCCCTACTGTATTTTTCAATACAACCCTTGACATCGAGTGTTTTTTAACACTTATTGGTGTGGTCTTACCTACTTGCAAGCATTCAATCCTTATCCTCAGAACTTAGTACCAGTTAACACACTTAAATTTTTAAACACAACACTTAATGCTTGAGCTATGTCATGATCTTTTCTTTGTGTGTTGACTATTATTGATTTTCATTGAGTGGCCTTGTCTAATAAGTCTCTCCATGATGCATAGTTAGAGGACTTGGGGCATGTGGCATGTTTTTATTTGCTTCCTGCTTTAAGCTTCACTATTTTTGCACAACCGTTCTGCTGGTCATCCTGGCCTCTATGCCTTGATGCGAGCATGGTTTTACTATATTAAATTGGGTAAGCTAACATCATAGTCATCTTGAACTTTATGTCTTTGATGCTTATGTTAGAATCTTTCCACATCCCAATCTGATATAAATCAAATTCATATCTTCATAGTTGCGCTTGTGACTAGTGATGGTTGTGTGGTTTTCCAATGTCCGTTAATAATGGCCCAAAGATGAAAATAAGTTCCTTTACATTCTCTTATGAGTGATGAACACAAAGATCCTATGTTTGTTGCTCTATTGCAAGTACACCTTTGCATTTTCATGTAGCTTTCATTGTTAGATCTCATGTTAGTTTGCATTTTAGGCTGCATTATGAGTTTGCAAGGGTTTTCCTTCATCTTTCTTGTGGACTTTTAATCAAATATGATCATGTTCTAATCTTCATTTCCTTATCTTCTTTCATGATCTCAATCAAAATTTTCTATCTTAAACAATTGATTAATTTTGGGGTATTCCCTCTCTTGAGGAAAATTCTCTTTCTTCTCTCCATTTCTTTCCACCTCTTTCAAAATTCTATCTTCCATTTGCTTTCACCTCACTTCTTCTTCTTCTTCTTCTTCTTCTTCTTCTTCTTCTTCAACCTTGGGGTATAATCTTTCGTGATTGATCTACCTTGGTTCTGTGATCTTTATATCTTTTATCTTACATCAAGAACCTTATCATTAGTTCGATTTGATCAAATTTATCGATTTGTTGTTTCTCCTCTATCTCATTTCAATTTTGATCATGAGGGGGCAGTACCTATCAAACTTCAATCTCTGATTCAGCTTTATCAATTATATCAGTTTTTCTTGAGATTCTTATCTCTGACATGTCAATTACTTATTTCGGTGTTGACTTTGTCTTTTTTAATTATGCTTATTTTTGTCCTGATGTATTCCTAAATCAACCACATGTCTGGGTTGTTTTGTGATCCCAAGTCGACCTCACACTTCAACTGCATTCTTTGACTACATGTGTTCCCGAGTCGACCACACATTAGTCAAAGAGGGGCAAATGTATGCACCCTAAAATGGTCGCCTAGACTTTGGGCCCCATTCTATCATTTTATCAATTTATCAAATTTTCTGAATCAATGCTTTGGAACATATTTTCAATTCAAATCAATTTCCTTGATCAAATTGTAATTAATTCAATTATTTCAATATTTCTAAGGTTTGATCATTTTTATCTAATTAAAAGATTTAATTTTCTTTTTAATTAAATAAAATTGATCTTATTTAATTAAAAGATTTAATCTCCCTTTTAATTATATAAAATTTATCTTATTTAATTAAAGTAAATTTCTCCCTTTTAATTAAATAAAATTCCTCTTATTTAATTAAATTTAATTTCCCCCATTTAATTAAATAAAATTCTTCTAATTTATTTAATTAAAAGAAAACCCCTCTTTTAATTAAATAAATACACTTAAAGCACTTTATTTGATGAAAAAGGCAATAAATTAAATAAAAATCCCTTTTTCATCACATCTTCCTAAGTGGTGGGAATTTTTGCCTCTTAATCATAGCCTTTGATTTTTGCCTCTTAATCTCAACTGTCCATTTCTCTTTAAAAGGAAATCTCTCATTGTCATTTTCAAATTAGGTTTTTATAGTATTGTTAGGCTATAGGTTTGGAGAGCAATTTTGGAGGAGGATTTGAGCACTTGAGCTTGGATATTGCAACTTCTCTCTTCTTGTCTTCTTCTTCTTGCATCCATGGCTATTCATGTAGATTAGATTCATGTTTATTTTCATAGATTAAACTTGCATTTGTATTTCCTTTCATAGATTAAGCATGCATTGTTATCATTTAGATTAATTTCCTTTCATGCATTGCAATCATATCGAGTAGATCTCATTTTCATGCATTTGAATCTCCCATTTCATGGTGTACTTGCATAGGCACTAACTAGGTCAATCTGAGGGCCTCCATTTTAAACATTTGCACTCCATGACCAGAGAGCTTTGGATTGATATTTGAGGCCTCATTCTTGAGCAACCTTGGATGGAATGATTCATATAAGTGTGTCAACATTTTAGCACACAATGATAATTGATGGAAATATGCTTTGTTTTAGCATGCATGACATGATTCTTGGAAATGTTTATTACATGTGTATTATCACAGTAGATAATTACTATTTCAAGAATTTTCATGTACATACCTTCCAGTAACTATTTGATCCATGCAATATTTGAGCAATTTGCAGTAGCAGCAACAACATACTCTGCTTTTGCAGTAGACTGAGAGATGCATCCTTGCTTCTTGCTGATCCATGTGACAATTCTGTCACCCATAAACAATTCTCCTCCAGTTGTGCTCTTTCAGTCATCAATATTTCCAACCCAATCAGCATCATTAAAGACCTTATGTTCAAATTTTCTTTCTCTTCTATGCCATAAGCCATATTCCTCAGTATTCTTCAGATATCTTAGAATTATTTTCATAGCAGTCATATGTGATTCCCTGGGATTAGTAGATTTCTTGCAACTATTCCTACTGCATGTGCAATATCTGGTCTAGTATGTACAACATACATGAGTTTTCCAATCATTGATCTATACAAAGTTTGATTTACCTCTGATGAATTATCTTCCTTTGTCAACTTACATCCAGTTTCCATCGGTGTTCCAACTGGTTTGGACTCTTCCATCTTGAATATTTTCAGTACTTCTTTGATGTATTTGGATTGTGTAATGAAAATACCTTCATCTTGTTGCATGATTTATAGACCAAGAAGGAACTTGATCTCTCCAAACATAGACATCTCAAACTCTATTCTCATTACATTTGCAAATGATTTGCATAGAATATCATTGCCTCCAAATATGATGTCATCAACAAATATCTTAGCAATCAAAATGTTAGCATCAATATCTTCCTTCAAATAAATATTATTGTTTTCAGTAGTCCTTAAAAATCCAATACTTATAAGATAGGAATGAATTCTTTCATACCAGGCTTGGGGTGCTTGTTTTAATCCATACAGGGCTTTGTGTACTCTACATACCATGTCCCTTTTGTCTGGATCAACAAACCCTTCTGGTTGTTCAATGTATACCTCTTCTTCAAGTATTCCATTTAGGAATGCAGACTTGACATCCATTTGATATACCTTGAATCCTCTACATGCAACATAAGCAATTAATATTCTTTCTCCTTCTAGCCTATAAAAAGGTGCAAAGGTCTCTCCGTAGTCAATTCCTTCTTCTTGTGCATACCCCTTGCATACTAGTCTTGCTTTATTTCTGGTGACTTCTCTATTTTCATTCAGTTTATTTTTGAATATCCATTTTGTATTGATGACATTATTGTCATCTGGTCTTGGTACAAGTGTCCATGTCTTTTTTTTCTCAATCTGCTCAATCTCTTCATTCATAACACTTATCCATTCATCATTATCAAGTGCAACATTGACATATTTTGGCTCATAATCACATATAAGACATCTTCTATTTAGAGACTTACTTCTAGCTCTCATAGCATCCTTCTTGTCTCCAATGATCTGGTTCTATGGATGGTTCCTTCTAACATATTTGGCAAGTACAGGTTCAGCTCTTTATCTATCAGCTTGATCATCATTTTTTCCTTCATTTTTTTCTTCATCACTCTTTGCATCATTTTAAGCAATATCTTGATCGTCAGTATTTGCAGCCTGATGCTCAGGTGCAATGATATGTTGCTTGGGAGCTCTACATTGTTGGTTGGGTAGAGTGTCAGGTTCTCCATTGTAAAAAAACCTATTATAGTCCTCTGGTTCTTTTGTTCTTTCCTTTTCATTCTTCTATGCAAATTCACCTATCTTTACATTTGCACTTTCAACAATTTTGTTAATGGCCTTATTTATACATATATAAGCCTTGCTCTTGGTGGAATACCCAAGAAATATTCCTTCATCACTCTTGGAGTCAATTTTTACATTTATATCATCTTTAATGGTATAACATTGACTGCCAAAATTTTTGAAATAACTCACATTGGGTGTGTATCGATACCAAAGCTCATAAGGTGTCTTTTTGGTGTCTTTCTTCAATTGTACTTTGTTCAATGTGTAAATAGTAGTACTGATAGCTTCTCTCTAGAAGATTTGGGCGATTCCTATCTCTATCATCAATGTCCTTGCACAATCAACTATGAATCTGTTCCTTCTTTTAGCAATTCCATTTTGCTATGGTGTTCTTGTTGCAGAGACCTATCTTTTGATTCCATTCTCATTACAAAAGTTAGTGAATTCATCTAAAATAAATTCCCCTCCTCTATCTGATCTTAAGAATTTCAATTCTTTACCACTTTGTTTCTCAACCATTTCCTTATACCATTTAAACATCTTAAATGCTTCTGATTTATCTTTTAGAAACACGACTATCATCATTCTAGAGTAATCATCAACAAAGAGAACAAAATATCTATCTCCATAATAACTCTTTGTCCTCATATGTCCACATAAATCAATATGGACTAATTCTAGAATGGAATCGGATGTATGGGTTTTTCTTTTGAAACTAGACTTTGTCATCTTACCTTTTTGACAATTCTTACACATGATGTAGTTGGGTTTAGTCATCATCGGTAAACCTCTTGCATTTCTTTTTCTTCTTATTTTTATTATGTTTTCAATGTTCACATGACACAATATTTTTTGCTACAACCATATTTCTTCATTTCTAGCCATTAAGAAAGTGGTATCAGTATCATTCAGATAGAATAAGTTACCTTTTGTCTTCTCACCGGTACCAATTAGATTTCCTAATTTATTGAAGATCTTTGCTTTCTTATTTTCAAATGCTACTGTGTGACCTAAATTATTCAACTGAGAAACACTCAATAGATTATAATTCAATTCATTTACCCAATAATAATTTTCACATTTTATCTGGTTATTCAACATTATTGTTCCTCTACCTTCAGCTAGACAAGGTGTGTCATTACCCATTCTTACAGAACCACCTTTATAGAATTCAAAATTCTCAAACTTTTTTTTGTCACCAGTCATATGGTGAGTACAGCCACTAGCTATGATCCAGACATCATTTTTACAAACTTTAGATATGAGTGCAGTTTCTACATACCTTTCTTCATCATCATCTTAATCATCTTTTACTACCACAAACACCATCTTGATGTCTTCCTCAGATTTGGTGTCAGTATCATCATCTTTGAATTTTTCTAGGTAACTGGCCTTCTTTCATTTGTCCTTGTAGTCTTAGGAATCTCTTCTTTCTGATTGTCAGCATCTTCTGTAATCACCTCCGTCACACTTCTTTTCAAATGATTTGTCATTACTTCTATTATATTTTATTTTGTTAGGAGATCTTGTAAAGTGTCCAATCTATTTACAATTAAAACAAACAAGTGGTAATTTACCTTTGTATTTACCTTTGCCTCTCTACATTATTCTAGCCATAAGTGCTTCAATTTCATCAAGATCTTCTTCTTCTCTTTCACTATCACTATCTTTTCTTGTAGTGTATTTATGACTTGATTTACTTATTCTCATAGAAGTTTTGAATGAAGACTCTATGTTTGGTAAGACACTATTATCAAAGTTATTCATCTCAAATGAAATCAGTCTCCCAATCAAACTGTCTAGAGTAACATTGCTATTTGTTTCTGCTCTCATTTCTTGAATGGCGGATACTCTAATAGCATAAGTAGGCAATAAGGTTCTTAGAATTATACTTACCACTGTATCTTCTTCTATTACACCTTTAACTCCTCGGATAGCATTGACTACCTCTTTGATTCTTGTGTTGTACTGTGTGATGTTTTCACCTTCTTTCATTTTGAGATGATTAAAATTTCCTCTAAGGCTTTCTGACTTGGCTCTCAAAACATTCTTGTCACCACCATGTACAAGCATTAATTTGTCCCACATTTACTTTGCAGTCTTGCAGGTTTTGACATCTTCAAATTTAGCATCGAAGAGTGAGCAAGCAAGTTCCATCATCATGCAGTTGTGTTCATGCTTATCTCTCATTTGTTCAATTATTGGTTCTCCTATGGGAAATACATATTCAGTATCTAAGTATTGAGTAACATCATTTCCAATACCTAATAAGTGGAGTCTTATTCTACTCTACCATGAAGCAAAATTGTCTTTGTTCAACTTGGGCACATCTCATCTGTTCATCTTGTGATCTTTAGCTTAGGTCTTGAAACCTTCCTTCTAATCACACAAGCTTTGATACCAATTGTTAGTAATAACTAAGAGGGGGGGGGGGTGAATCAATTAACTCAATAATTAATCCTTAAATCAACCCTTAAAACTTATAACCACAAATTATGCCTCTACTTATCTTCTGTCCTACAAGATGAATGCCTTGAAATACTTATATCAATTTACTACTTGTCAGATTTCTTAGTAAAACCTTCTTCTGTATGTTGACCGATAAGCATTAACCTATTTACCAAAACACAGTAAATATGTAGAGTATACCAATAAATCTAGAATTTCATATGTGAAATGTAAAGCAGTAAAGTAATGAAACATAAACACATATCACATATCACATGGATTTTTAACATGGAAACCCTATTAAGGGAAAACCCACTGGGACTGGTACCCAAAATTTTCACTCTTCTGAAGTGAGCTCTATTAGGATCCAACCTTGTTAAAGGTTATAAACACACTATTAGGTGTGACCTTGTTAGAGGATTTAAAAGATAGTTTGTCACCTAGTATCTGGCATCTAATGCTACCATCCTTGATCAAACACTCACTTGGCTTGTCAATAGGTATCAGGCATATCCAATGCTACTTTCTATGATCAAAATTTTTGATACTCCTTGGGATGTATCTCAATTGTAGAAGACTTTTAAGTCCTTCTTGATTAAGAGACTTGATGCTTCAATGATTAAACTGAAACATTAATGATCTGTTCATACATACAACTTAATTGCAGATTTTCAGATCTCTTATAAGTGCATTACCTCTCTCATCAATATAATTAGTTCTATACTTTTTCTCCAAACTGTTCTTCTCTTTGATGTTGTGTCACTGTTTGTTGGTGTCTACAAAATCTAGCTCTTTCCTTAGATTGATTGATCAGGTCTGAATGAATACTTTCTTCTCCTTCAGAATCTCTTTAGCATCTTCCCTCTTTTCTTTTCAGCCCACACTCAATTCGTAATGAATTGGGTTTTGTCTCTTTATAGATATGATTTACCTTTTCTTGGCTTTCTTGATTCTTGGCGTGATCCACAATTCTCACCAATTAGATTTAGAGAAAAACTCTAGTTTTATCCCAAGGATATCTTCTTGCCAACTAGACAAATCATCTTTAAATCAATTACTTATCTCTGATTTTATCTAGATGATTAAAACAATGATAAGTATCATTTAAGTCCATCTTTAGCTCTTGACAACAAATAATTTTGTCATTTTCTAAACTCTCTATTTTGTCAGTCAACACTTCAGTTAATCATCAATGATAAATGACTATTTCATCGGTGTGACTTCAGTTTTCATTGGGATATCTGTCCTTGTCTTTTCCATTGGGCAACACTGTAATTCTGTCTGTCAGGTTACTATGTGTTTTGCTTGTCGGGCAACACTGTGACTTTTCTCATCGGTAATATTGTGCATTTTTTTGTTGGGTAACACCATGACTTAGCTCTTTTACTCTTTCTATTGGCATGCACTCCATCGGTGTATATAGTCACTTAGTGAATACTTGACTTATATGCATTACTGAAAGCATAGCCTTTGATTCATTGGTTCTTTGAAGTCTTGGAAGTATTTCCATGACCATACAGATTGTATCAAGTTGACATCAATAAAAATACAATACATTAACTGATTTAATGCCTTGCATGATTATCAACTTAATATCTTCAAATATTCAATTAGTTACATGTCATCATTATGGTAT
The DNA here is from genome assembly GCA_018584345.1 of Thuja plicata. Taxonomy (NCBI): domain Eukaryota; kingdom Viridiplantae; phylum Streptophyta; class Pinopsida; order Cupressales; family Cupressaceae; genus Thuja; species Thuja plicata. The sequence continues at coordinate 956,262 of MU223604.1, read as the reverse complement.
ATGTGGAGCTTCATTGGAACTATATTGGCATTATTGGTGCTATAAGTCAGTTCTATTTTGGGACTGTAAGTCATTTCCATATTGTAATCAGTATTTGATTAGTGAACCCAAATGAGGGATAGATTATTGTTTTATAATTGAGAATTTTCCTCTAGGATGTAAGTATGAATGCATGTACATTCCCATTTATGTAATTATAAATTTAACATGATACTTAGTACTGCATCAGTGAGATATTTGTGGATAATATTCCCGTCGGGATTTTTCCCTTTACTAGGTTTTTCTCGATAACAAATCATGGTGTTCTAATGTAGATGTTATTTATCATATTCAGTTTACTTTTAGTTACTTGTGGATTTAAGTTTTGGCTTTGGTTTAATAATTTTAAATTTATTGTTGCATTGATTCAACCCCCNTGGCTTTGGTTTAATAATTTTAAATTTATTGTTGCATTGATTCACCCCCCCCCCCCGCCCCCCCCCGCCTCTTAGTGCTTCTTAATCGTAGAAATTTGTATGATATCCTAGTTCCTTTGAAGAAGCCTAATAGATTGAGGAAGATCTTTATGGAAGTATCTAATAGTACTCAGAAGGAGCTCTTGAATGCACTTTAAGATCTTGATAAATCCAATTCTCACATTCATAACCTAGAGATAAAGTTGAAAGAGGCTGATGAATTCATTGCCAATTTGAAGGAATAATTGAAGTAGTCCACAGGTAAAAGAAAGAGTCTTGTGGATTAATTATCTATGAAAGGAAGTGACTCTACATCTACTAGAGAAAATAAACATAAAGAGTATGATGTTATTATAAAGGAAAGAGATAATATAAATAATGAGGTGGAAGCTATGTCAATCAAAATGAATGAAGAAATGAAAGCAAAAATGACACTTGAGAAATCATTGAAGGACACAATTGAAGAATGTTACAAACTGAATAGTGTAGTTGGATTGTTGCAAGTTTTTCTTAAATAATATAAACATAATGAGAAATAACTAGAAAAATTTAATGAGATATTGAGAAGAGACCTAGCTTATGCCAAATAAATCCAATAAGAACTCAGATCTTTCTTTGAGAAGCTTGATGAATAGATTGCAAGTAAACATCACATAGAGATAAGAAAGGTTTAGGGTATGAACTAAGAGAATATTCTAAAAATGCTTAAGAGAAGGTCAATCAGACTGAGAAACCCAATGAAACACCTTTGAGGAAAAAAAATGGATAGAGATTCAATAGTAGATGTTATACATGAAATAAATAGGGAAAATGATTTCTGAAATAATTCAACACCTTTTTTGGCTATTGTTTCCGATGTAGGCAATATAGACACAAATATAAAGAATAAAAATCCAAATCTAGATATAATATAACTGGAAGCAACCCTACAAGCTACAAATGTAACAAATTTGGACATAATGCAATGAATTGTAAATTGAAGAATAACTCAGTAAATCAAAGGTATGTAAATTCAAGTGTTGTATGTTACAAATGCAATAATTCTGGTCACATAGGTAGAAATTGTAGAATGAATGGATTGTTTGGAAGAAGTAGTGAAAGAAGAAGAAAAACATGCTTTAACTGCAAGAAAGGACACATTTCTCGATATTTCAGATCTAATAATGTAAGTAAATAGAATAATGAGTCATGAAAAAGGAAAAGAGTCTCTGATAATTTATGAAACCCAAAAGAAGATGAAGAAGACATGGGTAGCAAAAGAATACATTTATTAATCTGGTCAGATGGCACAAACTTCTGGTGTAGATCCTTTATCATTAGTGAATTAGGTTATAAGGCCTTAGGGGAGATTTTCATCAGAAAATACTATGATACCCTGTGAATTGGAGCTATAATAACTACGATGAAATATTTAGTTGAAGAAAGGTTAATAAAAGCTATGGTTGATATCGAATAAGTTTCTATAATCATACTGTTGACTATAGGAATATTTATTGATCACTAGTTTTATCATCTTTATGGAAGGTTAGGGTACGAATTACATTTAATGAATAAATTTGATCAAAAATGAAGGATAAAGATGTATTTTGATACATCATTTAACACTTTATTTTTTGGTGATTGAGTGAGAACTAATTCAAAAGGAGATTCAACAACTATTTGAGCTACCGACTAAATTTGAGTGCAAACCCTAGTGCAAAGTAAAATATATTTATCATAGGAACATCTTATTGAATTCATTGGTTTAATCATGGATACTCTGAAGATAGTCAATGTCCTTGAGAAAATATTATATGAATTCAAATTGAACCCGTATAAACCTAGATTATAATCAAAGGTCACTAAGGACCTAATTAGGCATCCTCATACTTTACACACTACACACTAGGACCTACATGTCCCTTTATTAACCTACTAGTCTTGCTTCTCCCTAGCTTCCTCTAGGGGCTTCTAGGCCACTCTATTGACCTACTAGGGTTCTTCAACTAACCCTATCCTCCATAGGATTCTTCTCACAAGATCCCAATCCTTTCAACTAGTGAACACCAACAATGTATAATTAAAACTCACCATGCTCCTTCCTAGGGTTTAAATTGCCTTTCTTGCTCCATCTACACAAATTGATCCAAGTGGATCCCAAACTATTCCATTTGGAAAGGTAGTCTTCAAGATAGTTAATGGGACCAATTACAATGTCCAAAAACTAGTTTTGGATTGAAACCAAAAATGAGCTCCAAAATCCAAGTCAATTATACCCAAAAGAGGGCTACTAGCATTAGGCCTAGTTAGGCTCCTTTTCTGCAATAAATTGTAAAAAATCCTAACAAGTCAAAAAAATAATGCCATATCCTGATACCCTTTATCAAGAACCTAAGGATTTTCTAGGTCTTGGCTCCTAGAGGTGTCCGTACAATACCTCCTACAAACATACCTAAAATTCAGGGTTTTAGGACTTTTCACTATTTGCACAAGAAATTCATTTTCTTGGCTAGAAAAACATCACACCCAAACTTATCCTCCAAGTTAGGGTTCCTTAATTCACCATAATACCTTCCCACAATCCTTTATTGAAGCAATGAATGCTTTCAATTGCTCCAAAATGCTCTGCAACTGTTGGTGATCCCTAGCCATGCATCTCTGGCTCTCCTAGGGCATCACCTTATAAATAGATTCCATGCTTTCTTTGGACCCTCCTTCACTTTACATAATTTACATGGAGTCACCTTCCATAATTCAAGATCCCATGCAAGTTCCATGGTGGAAAATGGATCTATGACCCCATTTGCACAGACAGCCCTATTCAGGACAACGACTAGACAGAAAAAAAAAAGAATTTATAAAAATAACTTAAACTATTAAATCTAGAAACTACCACCACACAAATTCTTAGAACAATATACATTAACAAAAACAATTCTTACAAAATTTAATTCAATCCATTACAATATCATATCCTCACAAATGATACAAACTGCAACTGGTATTCAAATTCACAGTCTGTACAAACTCTGACATAAAATTGCCAACCCTTACAAATGGTCAAGGATAGCTTCATATAGTTTACCAAGGCACCAAAAAACTATTTTTAAATAGTTAAGGAACTAATTCCTTCGAAGTTGCATTCTTGCAACAAATGTTGTCAATGACAACATTGACAACTTTTGCAACTTTTTGGATATGCTATCCAAACTTGGTCAAAAGGTGTCCAAACTCTCCCAAATCACTAATTATGGTGTATAAACATGAAATAGGACCTTTAGTCCCTTTCTTGGTCACATTTGGTACTAAAATCACAAAACACCCTAATAGACGTAGATTGGACTCAAAGGTCACTAAGGACCTAATTAGGCATCCTCACACTTTACACACTACACACTAGGACCTACATGTACCTTTATTAACCTAGTGGTCAACCTAGAACTAGTACAAGCCAAAACATCAAAATAATACCTAGGTTACATTGCACGACTAGCACTACCTAGGTGCTCCTGCACCATACTCCCCAAAAAAGGAAAGCTATGTCACTCTTATGGATAGTATATCCTCTGAAATGCCCACCTTATTGAAGTCTGCCTCTACAATCCATGAGGCCTCTAACTTTGGTCTATCCTTCCATTGAATTAGTTGTTCCATGTATACTTTATACCTTGTAGTCATCTTAACCCTGGATTCCAAAAAAATTATCACCTACCATCTGTGGTTTGGGAGGCAATATTGTAGCCTCAACATCCCCACTAATTCCATGACTTCCCTAAATGATCTCATCTATCCTCTCTTTGAATTAGATTAAGTCTTGCACATTGAACACCAAAGATATGCTTAAGTCTGATGGTAAGTCTATCTTATAGGCATTAGCCCCATATTTGGCTAGGATTTTGCAAGTTCCCACCCTTTTCATCTGAAGCTTCATAGGTACACCTTTCTATGACCTTTATTTGTTCAAGTGAACCATCACATAGTCACCCACCTCAAACTGAACATCTCTCTTATTTTCATCAACTTTGAGCTTCAAATTTTTTTGACTGTCTTGGATTTTCTTCTTGACTTCTTCTTGTATCTCCTTCATAGTATGGGTGAAGTCCTTAGCATGTCCACTTCTATACTCCATACCTCCAAGATCCCTGAGCTCACAAAAACCTCTAGGGTGCATGCCATAAACCACGTCAAATGGGATTCTTCCTGGCATTTCTTTCTTACTATCACTATAAGCATATTCTTCTTGGGGAATGACCACATCCCATGTCTGCCCATAATCCTTAGGTAGGAACCTCAATAGGTTACCCAACACCCTATTTACCACCTCAATTTTCCCATCATTCTGAGCATGGTAGGATGAACCAAAAGATAGATTGGTACCCAATTGAGTCCATAATGTCCTCCAAAAATGGCTCATAAATTTCACATCCCTATCTGATACTTTTCTCAAAGGAAGACCATGAATCCTTACAATCTCCTTAAACAAAAAAATAGTCTTTGTGGCTAGCATCATTAGTAGTCTTACATGGAATGAAATGCCCATTTTTACTAAATCTATCAACAACTACATAAATGCTATCATACGCTTGCTTGGTTTTGGGTAGGCCTACATTAAAATCCATAATCACACACTCCCATGGCTGGTTAGGGACTGGTAAAGGCTGATACAATACTGCATTACTCATTCCTCATTTTTCCTTCATCCAAACAACACACTGCTCCACATATTTGGTGACATCTTTCACCAACTTTGGCCAATGGTAGAACCTTTGCACAAACTCTAATGTCTTGTTCATATCGAAGTGACCACTTATAGATCCATTATGTTTCTCTGGTATGAGATTAATCCTCATAGAGCCTCATGGCACACATAAATGGTTACCCCTCAATAATAGTCCATTTTGTAAAGTAAGCTCTGAGAACTTGCTATGAAAATGGATCTAAAATTCAAAACATAGCTTATAAGCTTCCCCAAAGTCCTCATCTTCCTTGCAAATATCTCTGAAACTATCAATTCCAATGCTATTCAATTGGAATTCTCGGAATGTAAGTAACCTCTGACTTAAGGCATCTACAACCTTATTGAGTTGTCCCTTCTTATTCTTTATAGTAAAGGTAAATGCTTGAAAATACTCCATCCATTTCAAGTGCCTATTACTTAGTTTCTCCTGCGTATTTATGTAGCTAAGAGCTTGATTGTCAGTAAATGCCACAAACTCTTTAGGAAATAGATAATGCCTCCATTTTCTAAGGGACTAAACTAAAGCATATAGTTCCAAATCATATGAATAATATCTCTTCTTTTCCTCATTCAATTGCTCACTAAAGAAGATAATTGGCCCACCCTCTTGACTCAATACACCTCCTACTGCCATTGCATCACACTCAATGGTGAAAAATTTATCAGAGCTTGGCAATTGTAGGACAGGTTGAGTATCCACTTGTTTCTTCAACATCTCAAAGGCTTTCTCTGCTTCTAAGGTCCACCTAAACTTAGTTTTGACCCTACCTTTAATATTATCCATCAATGGTGCACATATCCCACTGAAATTCCTAATAAACTTCCTATAAAACTATGTAAGGCCATGAAAACTCCTTACCTTAGTGGTTGTGGTAGGTGGAGGCTAGTTTAGGATAGCAACAACCTTGTCTTGGTTCATCTTTAGAGACCCTTTGGGCACTTAAAATCCCAAATACACCACTTCTTGTTTGAAGAACTCACACTTTTCAAGGTTGATAGCCAATTTATCTTCATGCAACCTCTTCAATACTACTTCTATATGTCTGATATGCTCTTCTCTTATCTTGCTAAATATTAGTATATCATCAAGATATACCACTACAAACTTCCCTATGAAATCCTTGAGCACCTCATTCATGAGCCTCATGAATGTGCTCATAGCATTAGAGAGGCCAAATGGCATAAAAAGCCATTCATATAACCCATATGTGGTCTCAAATGCCATTTTCCATTCATCACCTTCCTTCACCCTGATTTAGTGATACCCACTCTTCAAGTCCAACTTGTTAAAGTACATTTCCCCTCCAAGGGAATTCATGAGATCCTCTATCCTAGGTATAGGGAACCTATAACTTATTGTGATCTTTTTTATGGCGCTTGAGTTTGTGCATAGTCTCCATTTTCCTCCCTTCTTGGATTCCAATACAACTGGGACTGCACAAGGGCTAATACTCTTCTTGATCAAAACTTGATCCAAGAGTTCTTGTACTTGTCTTGCTACATCCAAGTTTTGATCAAGAGTAAGCTTGTAAGCTACCTTATTGGGAAAGGATGCCCCTAGCACAAAGTGTATTTTGTGACTTTTTACCCTCTTAGGTGGTAGGGTTTTAGGAGTTCCATCACTCACTATGTCCTTGTACTTCACAAGCAATTCTTGTACCTTTTGTGGTAATGGCTCCTTCATTGGTTTTTCTTCCTCCTTGGGTCTTAGCACAATGACATACCCTTCACTCTAATCATCCTTGATATCTTTCACAAACTCCTTCCCACTACACAACATGACATTAGGATTCTTTGACTATGGTTATTCATCTTCTAGCAAAGACTAAATCTTGAAAGTCTTCCCTCCTTTCTTGAATGTGATGTATTTCTCCTTCTTATCATATACTTCCCCATTGTCAAATTTCCAAGGCCTTCCTAATAGAAAATGGAAAGCATCCATAGGTAGGATGTCACAAAGTAGCTTATCCTTGTATCCTGCAATTGAAAACTCAACCCATTTTTTCTCATTTACCAATACACTTTGGCCTTTGTTGAGCCATGTCACCTTATAGGGATTTACATGAGGTATTTTGGCTAACTTGAGTCTCACTACTGCCTCCTCTAAGATGATATTATCTGTGGATCCAGAGTCCAAAATAACTTTACAAACCTTACCAAGAATTTTGCATCTAATTCTAAACAAGGCCCTCCTATGTTTGGGCTCATACTTGATTGGTTGTCTTATCATTACTTTCTTGAACATCAAGTTATCTCCCATCTTTGAATCTAGATGGTCAATCTTAGGTGCTTTGACACTTGAAGTGTCCTCATGAGCATACGCTACCCTTTTGTCACTATTTTCTGTAGAAGGTTTGTTAGGACATCTATAGGTTGGATGGCCTAATTGCCCACAATAATAACACTTTATGGTTGCAAATTAAGAACTACTCATACCTCCTCTTTCTTTTTTAGGACCACCATGATTACCCCTGCCGCTATTATAGCCTCCTCTTTAACTACTTTCAGTCTGCTACTCTATCAACTTGTTTTCTCCTAGTGACCTTTTCTCACTACCTCTTCCTTAGTAGTCTCCTCTTTGACCCCTTTGGTCTCTTCCTCTTCCTCTATTAGTCTTGAAGCTAGAGTCACCTTTCTTCTTCTTCTTCTCCTCCACTCTTATGGCCAAGTGAAGACACTTTTGTATTGTAGTTGGTGTCCATAGGCTAATCTCCTCCTGGATGTTCCACTTCAATAAACCCAACTATCTAGCCACTTTTATTGACTCCTCTTCTTGTAATTTAGACCTTAGACACAATATTTGGAATTCCTCAGTGTATGAGGCCACATCTAGGTATTTTTGTTTCAAGTTTTGTCTCTTTCTATGGAGTTGGATTTCATAATCCTCTGGGAGATAATTCTCCTTAAACTTGGTCACCATGGCATTCCAATTTGCTATTGGTTTCTTCCCCATTCTTACCCTCTCATCCTAAAGTTATTTCCACCAAGTCAAAGCTGACCCTCTGAGTCTAGACTTGGCCACCTTAAGCTTTTGGGCTTCAATCACACCCTCACATTTGAAATGGTTCTCCATTCCCTCTATCCAATCCATTACTGCTTCAATATCCATCTTTCTGTTGGTACTCCTAAATTTGGAACAAATTTGGAGTGACCATGTTAAATTTTTCAGTTGAGCAAAGTCAGTACCCTTGAAAAATTTGTGTGAGAAGGCTCAGTTGGAGTGCTTGTAAAAAATGCCTGGATGATTTTCATGAAATAAAAATTTGAGAGAGGCTATAATGCCTTTCATTTGTCATATGAAGTGGGTACCAGCTCCTGATTTCCAATTCTGACATGTTTAGGGAATAGTCATTTTGAGGGGGTCACCTAATTCTGCATCTTTGCTAAGTTGTCAATTTGCTATCCGGAGCCTACTTTGCCTCTGAGTATCTTACACCCTGTTATGTGTCATGACCCGTCACTTTGGGAGTGTTTAGCATGCATATCAGAGAGCTTATGTTTTAAACCTTAGGTCATTCCGAATCCGTTTGATAAGTTTTCATACTTCCCAAAGTTGGTTGTTCATCAACTGTTTGCATTTTTGTCCTGCCTAGAAATCTGAATAGCCCAGTTTGACATGTTATAACTTTTGACCAATTCACCCAATTGAAAAAATTCCTTTTGCAATATGTTCTAGTGGTCACACAATCCATATGTTCCAGTCTGCAGATCTTTATGAAATCAGATGACAAGTTTTCAAGAACCGTTCTGACAGTGATTAAATATGTTCTCTTGTGTATTCAAGTTCAGAATTGGTAAGTGACCCACTTTGAGGTCTTCAAAGTCTATACCCGGGTGAAAATTTTGAATAATTGAAGGTTGACCTGCATTATAGACCTAGGAATGAACTCCTTTGAAGATTCCCAAGCCTTGACCAATCTGGTTGATCACTTTTCTTTGCCGATTCTGAACCCGATTTCTGCATATTTACTGTG
>MU223604.1:924513-934867 GCA_018584345.1 Thuja plicata | reverse complement strand
AATCAGAAATATAATGACATAACAGTGAAGACCTAATCCACCATTTGAGGTTTACTTGAAACATAGTGAACTATCTAGGTAATACCTGCCTGAGTATGTGGAGCTCAAAAATGAAGAAGGATATTATTCAATCCTTAGCGATTAGCCTTTCTCTTGTCAAAAAGGAGTTTTCATTCAAGTATAATCACTATACTGTCATTTTAAGGTTGTGATACAAGAAAAAGTGCTAAGACTTTCCACTAAACAAAGGGATTCCCTCTAATTATTTTCCACCTAATGCTTCGATGAACTTCAAGAATGGATCTTCTTTCATGACATGGTCAGGTTCCAAAATGATGTCTTCCTCAACAACCTTCTTGCCAATATCACTTCTTTCCACTCCTTCTCTGCTCCTAGATTCTTCATTAGCAAATTCCTCTAGCCTTAACTTCATGCCTTCTAAGGATTCTTCAAGGAGTTGGTTCCTCTCCTTTTTCCTCATCAACTTCCTTATCTAACTCTACATTTATCACCATCTTTGACTATCCTACTGATTCTCGAGTGTGCTACAAACAGGCACTAACTTCCCAAGTTTCTCAACTTGCTCTAATACCACTCTGATGTAACACTAGTCTTGCTTCTCCCTACCCTTCTCTAGGGGATCCTAGGCCACTCTATTGACCTACTAGGGTTCTTCAACTAACCCTATCCTCCTTGGGATTCTTCTCACAAGATCATAATCCTTTCAAGTACTAAACACAAAAAATGTAGAATCAAAACTCACCATGCTCCTTCCTAGGATTTAAATGGCCTTTCTTGCTCCATCTGCACAAATTGATCCAAATGGATCCCAAACTCTTCCATGTGGAAAGGTAGTCTTAAAGATAGTTTATGGGACCAATTAAAATGTCCATAAACTAGTTTTGGATTGAAACCAAAAATGAGCTCCAAACTCCAAGTCAATTACACCCAAAAGAGGGCTACTAGAATTAGGCCTAGTTAGGGTCATTTTCTGCAATAACTTGTAAAAACTATTAACAATTCAGAAAAATAATACCATAACCTGATACCCTTTATTAAGAACCTACGGATTTTCTAGGTCTTGCCTCTCAGAGGTGTCTATATAGTACCTCCTACAAACATGCCTAAAATTCAAGGTTTTAGGACTTTTCACTATCTGCACAGGAAAATGATTTTCTTGGCTATAAAAACATCACACCCAAACTTTTTCTACAAGTTATGGTTCCTTCATTCACCATACTACCTTCCAACAATCCTTTATTTAAGAAATGAATGTTTTCAATTCCTCCAAAATGCTCTGCAACTATTGGTGATCCCTAGCCATGCATCTCTCACTCAATGCTTTCTTGGGCCCCTCCTTCACTATACATAATTTTGATGGAGTAACCTTCCATAATCCAAGAGCCCATGCAAGTTCCATGGTGGAAAATGGATTTATGACCCCATTTGCACATAGTGCCCTATTCAGGATAGTGACTTGATAGAAAATAAAATCATTTACAAAAATAACTTAAACTATTCAATCTAGATAATACCACCACACAAAGTCTTAGGAAAATCTACGTTACCTAAAATAATGCTTACAGAAGTTAATTCAATCCATTACAATATTAGATCCTCACAAATGATACAAACTGCAATTGGTATTCAAATTCACAGTCCATACACACTCTGACATAAACTTTCCAACCCTCGCAAATGGTTGAGGATAGCCTCATATAGTTGACCAAGGCACCAAAAACCGGTTTCATATATTTAAGGAACTAATTCCTTCAAAGTTGCATTCTTGCAATAAATGTTGTCAATGACAATATTGACAACTTTTGCAACTTTTTGGATATGCTATCCAAAATTTGTCAAAAGGTGTCCAATCTCTCCCAAATCACTAATTATGGTGTATAAAGATGAATTAGGAACTTTAGTCCCTTGCTTGGCCACATTTGGCACTAAAAGCACAAAACACCCTAATAGACCTACATTGGACTCAAAGGTCACTAAGGACCTAATTAGGCATCCTCACACTTTACACACTACACACTAGGACCTACATGTCACTTTATTGACCTAGTGGTCTGGCAAGAACCACTACAAACCAAAATATCAAAAGAAGACCTAGGTTACATTACACAACTATCCCTACCTAGGTGCTCCTACACTAGGTCAATCATGGATACTTTAGAGATAGTCAATGTCCTTGAGAAACTGTGATATGAATTCAAATTGAACCTGTATAAATCTATGGAAGATAATCCTGAAGGCACATTTTCCCATATGCCATGTTAGGAATGCAAAATTGTAGTTACTATGGTATTATTTCTAGTCTTGTTCTACTGTATCCAAGCCATGTTGTTAGGCCCTTACTACAAATTTTTATAAACCTTAGCTTCCATGGTGTTTAAACCCTAGGTATTTTGTGCCTTTTATAATTTTTCATTACCTTTTTGGCCACTTAAGTTCTTTTTAACAATGGGTTTAAGTTGCCATGCGCAGGGCTTGCATTTTAAATATGACCTAAAGTCCTAGTAGTGTATGTTTTAATTTTTCCTAAGTGTAAGATTTCCCATGGGATTTTATTATTTACAAGATGTGCAATTTTTTATTGATCCAACGGTAGGTGTAATGCCTTCATCAGAAGTTGCTTGATATATAGTCTTCACAAATTCATGCCTCAGTGACACCTTCCCAAGGTGGTCATCACATATGGTCATAGTAGAAAGAGTACATAATGGGAAATATCAACGAGTCTGTGACTAACCACTAGTGTTTAGTGTTGCGAGGTCGCATGGTTATTTGGTAGTTAGTGGTGGAACTTGTGAGCCAGTGATTAGAGGTTAGTTGTAGGGACACAAGTTTGCAAGAATATGCCATGCATAGACCAAGAAGGATATCAGTGGTGGTCATGAGCTTGCAATGAAAAAGAGAATATTCACCTAGGGGCTATGAGTGCGCGAGGTGCTGCCATGCATCCTAGGTAAATGCAATGTTGGTGGGACATGGCCAGAGCTACAATAAAGATAACGCATTGAGAAAGTCATATTTGTCCTAATAGTGGGTGTAGTCTAGTGAATGAAATATGAAGGAAGTTTATTAATCACAACATCATGCCTTTGTGACATGTGTTCAGATCAGATTGTGGGTCTAGGACTTCAAACAATGATAAAGGTTGATCAAATTAGTTTAAATCTAGTGTTTGGCATGATTCCTTGTTCTAAAATTACAAGATGTTGATTCATTGGGGGATCACGCCTATTTGATTCGTAGCCATCTGAGATCGTGGGTGCATGGTTTTTGAAAGGTTAATGAGCGGTCAGATCAGCTTTTATCTAATGGTGTTGTGATTCCATAATAAAAAATGCCTATTGTTTATTCTTTGTGGAATCACGCCTTTGTGACATGTGTCCATATGAGATCATGGCTATGGGATTCTAAAGAGGTAAAGGATAGTTAGATTAAAGTTAATCTAACAATTTGCGTGATACTGCTATGCGAAGATGCGTGAAGGTTATACATACTGAGTTCACACCTACTTGATGCATGTCCAGAAATTCAAGTGAGACCAAATTGCTCTGTTCAGGTGCTAGTAAAGGGAAGATCAACAACCTCATTTTAAAGATGAATTAAGGGTTGGATCTGGGTCATTGATAGTATTTTTGTACCATGGTGATCATTGGAATGAGTATTATTTAAATATTCAAACCTTTGCAAATGGTTTGTAGTCATATGGTGGATCATTATGGTCATAGGGGTAGATATTTTGATTGGATTTTTGTTGGATCTATATTTATTGGCCGAGTTAATGTTTTCAGAATAGTGGTGATGCTGATTAGATTATTTTTGGGATCTTTTGAAGAAAGATCGGTCAGTAGGTTGGACAAAGAAATTTGGTGCAAATTAGATTTCATGGAGGGATAAATGTCAAATAGAATTGATTTCTAGGGTTTACTTCTTCTGTAAGTGCCTTTACTTTCTCTATTGTAAGGGTTTTGGTTTTTGGTAGCACAAGGAGGTTCCAAAGAGGGTTCCATTTTCCTTTGTACTGAAGGCAGGTTCCAAGTGTGGTCCCTCTGTAAATATTCTTCCTTTTCTCCACATATAGGGTGTTCTTGATCTCCTTTTGGTTTTAGAGAAGGGAATCCATTTTAGTCATTAGCTTTATGAATGAAAATTTAGTATTGTTGTATTGTTATCAAGTTGACTACATTTTGATTTTTGAATCACATAGATTAAGGACTCAAGGGTGTTTTGGTCTTTTCTATTGTAGATATCCAATAGATTCATTTAGAGGGTGTATGTGATTTGGAATTTGTTTTCAGATATGTATGAGTTTGGGGTATTAAGGATATTTCAAGCTTGTCTTTTAGTGGATGCTAATTAATGTATTGCCTATTCTAGGGTCTCTTCTAAGGGGAGGGTTTAATACTTTGAATAGGTAGTTACATATTTGAACGCACTGGTGGATTTATAAGTATAACCTGAGTGAAAGGGTATGTTTGTTGTAAGGCATTAGACATATAATACTATTCTATTTTCTTTATTCATAATCTTCCTTTTAAAATTTTATGTTTGACTTTTTTGCCTATTAAATAAGGCATTGGTCTGTGTGGGATCTGGTTTATTTTAGGGATCAATTAATCAAATGCATCAAAGAAAATATTTTCCCATCATGTTTATAGGAAGGAGTTAGAGTGGGTCTAGTTTTAAAACATACTTTATGCAGGTGAGATATTGCATAAGAGTTGGTAAAAACATTGAGGTACATGTTACCTATAGGTTTGAAAGCTATTCCACAGTTATATATCTGTAAGCTATTGTTTTCCACAAGGGGTTATGTATGTGCAGATAAGGTAACCCCACCTAAGTTATGTAGAGCTCAAAGTGTAGAAGGTTTATGAACCTTTTTGAACCTTCCTTATTTTCCTTGTTGAATCAGTGTTGGGGCATATAGAGGAATATACCTGAGCCATAGGTATTAAAGGACCATCAAGAAAAAGAACCAACATCCCACATGAATTTTTACATGTAGGATATATTTGTTGACTGCAAATTTGAAGAACTGGGAGATTACAACATTTATGAGAAGTATGAATCACTGTGTGTTGATTGTATATTGAAATATGAATTTAAGAAGATAAATGAGATTAACCTAGCGTAGTTTAAAGACTTTGTTGTGTTTGATGAACTAGAGTAGATTAAGATAGTGATTAGTATAACTCACAACTAGTTATTTTGGCTTAGTGAAAAGTTATCAAGATTGTGAAGAAACTTATTCATGATGTAATAGGTTTCAATAACATTAGCAAAGCACCTAACATGAAATATTTGAAGAAAGAATCTGTGGAAAATATGACTAAGACTAAATGGGATAGAAGTGCAATGACTATAAATTACATTATTCAATAAGATGTGAAATTTTCTTCAGTGATACTTGGCTATAAAGTATATCATAGTTGTAGATTGAATTCTATCTCATCTACAATAATTCACATTTCTTACTGAATGCTGGAGGAGGACATGAAGTTTGATATTTGTGAGCTTTTGAGTAAGCAACTACTGGAGAAGTTGGAAAAGATCAATAAGGATAAATCATATACATTCAAGTATGGTTCTTTTATAGTTCATATGTTCTTTTATCTAATGAACTACTTTCCTAGAATTTTAACTATTAATGGGAAGAAGAACATCCTTGCAACACTTTAAATTTCTAAATTCTATTAGATGCACAAGAAGGATGAAATACATGAATTGATTTCTAGTCACTTTAAAATGTTTCAAAAAAAAAATATAGAAAAGAGAGAGGATATTGAAGGAAATTATTGAAAAGTATGATGATTCTGTGTGCTTTACAGTAGAAATAGACCAATATTGTACGAAAGTAGTGAAACACTGAACAAAATGGATACTACTGATGGGATATGAGGTAATTCTTGAACTTATTGAATGACAAGTTGATGAAATGTTGAAGATCCCATTAGATTCAGAGGAATAAAATTTCATAACTTACTTTGAGAAGTATCTAAAGGTTCAGAATGAAATAAGAGATAAAGAAAGAGTGAAAAGAGTAAAGAAAATTGTTAATAATATTGTAGAAAAAGAGGGAACTAGTAAGGAGAAAATGACAGAGTTTGGGAGGAAATAAGAGGATTTAAACCCAATATGGATTTGATGATGCATCCACGTCCACAAATGAGGAACCGAATATTTATATTGATGGTTTAGCATTTACTCTTGACGACGTAGATGCTATTGGAGATTGGTAACATGAAGGATTGAATGTTAAGGATCCCTATATCAATCCCTCTAACATAATCAGTTGAGATGAATTGGAAGATATTATTTCAGGTAAAGAATACTTATTTGATCTTCCTATTGAGATTGAGGTTGAATCTGTAAAAGAAGTAGATGCACATATTGATACTATGAGACCTACATTAGACTGCTATAGTTTTACTATTTTGTTCTCATGCTTTCAGTAGTTTATGCTTTGACATGCTTTGACTATCAGCGAGACCTTTCGTACTTTTGAGGATCGATGGAATCCTATGTTATATATTCAGCACCTGATTTTGTAATCAAGGTACTTTTGAGATGTTTATGTTCTGATTTAGTTTCAGCTTATGTTGATGTTTTATATGGATCTAAATGCGGATGTAATATGATGAAATGGTTTAGGAAACTAATGCTAGGATATTTCAGTTCTAAATGCAAAATGACTTATATGCTTACTTATATTATTGACATTATGTTATTTTTTATATCACATTGTTTTGGACATACTGATGTGTGCATTGAGTGTGCAGGAAGAGTTCACCATGGATCTAAATCGAGGACCCAGTACTGGAACTTATGTATATACCTATGCTTACCAAGGTCCTGTCTATATAAAGAGACATGGACCTTGTTGTTATGTGTTTATTTCATGAACATGGTTTGCATGTATGTTATTAAATTAGTAAATGTTCTTGTTATTAAGTCATGTCTAATGTTTTAATTTAATGTGCCAAGTTTGGCAAGTGTTGTAATTTTATTATGGACATAGCTAGTAAAGAGAAACCAAGGTAAGTCAAGGGTTAACTAAGGTCATCTAGGAGTAGTACCCAAGTTTACCCCAGGGTTAGAAGTTTCTAGAATTTCTTTGACTTAGAATTTCGTAGGTTAACTTTAGGGTAAGTTTTAGAGGGTCTTTTGGACTTCTAGGGCATAATCGGGGTCATTTTTAGTCACCCAACTTGGTACCCTATGGGTTAGGGGTCATTTTCTGTCATTAACGAGCCTCTAAACTCATTTATTACTCCTTTTAAGTGTCATTTTCATATTTGAGCGAATTTGGAAGAGGAGTGTGACTTTGGTTAACCTCACTCTCTCTTCTACCCATGTTTCATTTGAATTCACCCTTGGAGGGTTTGGTTAAGGATTGGTTAGAGTTACTTTACCCTTGGGTTAAACCTTGCTTATGTTGGAGGTTTGCCTATTTAAGGGAGATTTTAGGATGAGTTGAGTGTTCACCCACTCTCTACCCTTAGAGACAGAATCCAGTTTGAAGGAGCCTTTGGAGAAGGAAGCTTAAGAAGGATAGCTCAACACGAGTCCTCTTTATACCATTGCTTGAATCAAGGTTGGATTCTTTTAAAAGTTTGTGTTTATGTTATGTGTGTTCTTGAGCTCAAGGACTCCATTAATGGAGTCTATGGTTTTCTTGAAGCTTTTATTTTTGTTGGAAATTTATTTATTTGTTTCTCAATGTCCTTATTTTGTGCTTAATTTTGAATGGGTCTTCAAGGTACACTCACCCTTGGGAGGGCAGAGTAGCCTTGAAGGGGTAGTGGAAATGATTCCTATTAAGTGTAGAGTCTCCCATGTGTGGAGGGATAAACTTGGGGTAACATGATACCCATGAAGCCAAGATGGGCCTGAAGGCATTTAGGAGGTATAAGGAGGTTATCCAGGATAGCATCTTGTAAAGATGGTCCTTAGCAAGTCCATGTGAGGCTTTTGTATGTTATTTGTGATCTTGGATTTCTCCTTCAGTAAGGTCTACCACTACCCCTATTTCTGGAACGTCTCTTAGAGATATTTTCGCTTGTTCAATCCTATGTTGGGAAAGTTTTCTTGTATTTGAGTCTCTCTTCTTCCTGTTTGTTGGATGTTTATGTTTGTGACCCATTCCAGATTGGAGCCCCAAGCTCGGGGGTGGCCTTGAAAAGGCCTAGGTTGGGAGGTGAGCCTCCATGGTCAACCTCATTCTACCTTGTTTTTAGGTACCTGATGGATATCGAAGATGCATGATACCCTTATGTGGGAAATGAGTATGACTGGAAATATTATCATTTTGTAACTTGTTTTATGGTAACCTTTATTGCAGCAGTTTGTATTAAGACCTTTGATCAAATTGTAGTTTTATATTATTTGTAAACTTTTATACCAGATTGTAATATGAAAGTTCAAGGAAAATGTAATCATGTTGTATTTTATAAATTGAGATGGATTTTGAGGATATTATGTCTTGCATGTCGATTTCCCTTTGTTGGATTAGCATTGATAGTTTCTATGATAATCCTATTAGTATGTGATGGCCATCGTAGAAGCATAGAAGATAATTTATTTTAAAATATATATATATATATATATATATACTATATATTTCCCTATGTTTTAAAACTTTTTACAAAATCTTATTATAAGATTCGTATGAAATAACGTGTTTCCTTTTTTGGCCGGCGTTGGAATTTATTTTTTTATAACAGTATGTGTTTTAGTTTGGGGAGGGTTGAAACCTCTCCCGCAAACCCTGTCCACAGTTGAGGGGGCCGCGCGGCTCGCGGGCCACCCTCAGTGGGGGGCTCCGCCGGCCGGCGACGGCCGCCCCTCCTTTTGCCTTCCCCGCGCATGGTGGGCCAACGGCGGGCGGTGGTGCCGCCGCCTACATCCACCACTGCTTCGCTCCGCCCCTTCCGCAACCCCTCTTCACCCGCCGCCCTCCTTCCTATCCGGCCGCCTCTCCAGTTTTTCCCCTTTTTAAAAAAAAATAAAATATGCATATTTTATGACTTAGTTTTAAACGACGCGCTCCATGATTATCGATGGCATTTTTTTTTCTTTTTGTTGCTCATTACATTTTAGATTAGATTTTAATTTTTAGATTAGATTTTCTTTTTAGATTAGATTTGTCATTTATATTTTAGATGTATTTTTTTTAAAATGAGAATTTTATTAACTTAGATTTTTTAAAATAAAGTTTCAAATTAATTTTGTTTTTTGATTAATATGTATAATTTTAAATTATATATATTGACTTAATTATTTCATAGAATAGATTTAATTTATTAATTCTTATATGGAATGTAGTTTTAATATAATAATTTAAGATTGATTAAAGTATTTTTTTTTTTATGTTAGATTTTTGCATAAGGGAAATTTTAATTAGTATTTAGATTTAAAAGTTAAAAATATTTAATTCGTTAAATACCATTAGTTTTTTTTAGTGTTCTCTTAAATGGTATGGAAATTAATTATTTAGGGGATTTGGTTATTTTAAATTACTCTCTAAGCTATACTTAGTAGTAGATTTAATTCAAACCCCAGTTAACGTTTTATCGATAAGGGGGTCCTAACAATCCCTTATCTTCGCAATATATTTCTGTCAAGGTATTATTCGCTACCTTTGACCAGTTTCGTGCACGATTGACTTTTGGTCAACCATGGTCAAACCTTGGCTATTTGATTTAATTTTCGCGCCAGGTGATCCCTGTACTCTGTGGAACCTTAGATTTTAGTTTCATGCCTTTTGGAGATAGTTGACTTTTTGGTCAACATTGGTTGACTTTTTGGTCGACTGTCTCATTTTGTGCACCCTGGTATTCCACAGTGCTTAGTAGACCCTAGTGACCCTCCTTCACATATTTCAAGGGATGTTTGACTTTGGGTCAACCCTAGTTGACTTTTAGTCAAACTATCTCGATTTACGTGTACGACTCTTCCTTTCGGTTTAAGCGAACCCTAGTTGTTCCATTCACCTTTTCAATATATAGTTGACTTTTGGTCAACTACCTCAGTTTGCGTGCAGCTCCGATTTGGAACTTCAGACACCCTTAGGATACTTGTGAAAGCTATTCCTCTCCTTGAGACCTTTATATGGTTTTGTTTATCCTTTTGCACTGTTTTGCGTGCATGTGATACCCTTGTGTAGTTTTAGTATCCCGTTTTAATGCGTTATTTAAAAATTTTTGTTCCTGTGTTTTTGCCCAACTTTTGGGCATGACATTTTGGTATCAAAGCCATGTTAGCAACATTGGGAACCTAACCCACTACGTTATCACTAAATTTGTCTTGCATGTGTAGGATGCCACCTGTCACTCGT
>MU223604.1:898186-917008 GCA_018584345.1 Thuja plicata | reverse complement strand
TATATATATATATATATATATATGCATTCTATATATATATATATATATAACTATACATGTATACTATATATTTCCTTGTGTTTTAAAACTTTTTACAAAATCTT
Source organism: Thuja plicata (assembly GCA_018584345.1). Taxonomy (NCBI): domain Eukaryota; kingdom Viridiplantae; phylum Streptophyta; class Pinopsida; order Cupressales; family Cupressaceae; genus Thuja; species Thuja plicata. The sequence goes on along the minus strand of MU223604.1, from coordinate 916,904 downwards.
ATTATAAGATTCGTATGAAATAACGTGTTTCCTTTGTCGGCCAGCGTCAGAATTTATTTTTTTATAACAGTATGTGTTTTAGTTTGGGGAGGGTCGAAACCCCTCCCCCAAACCCCGTCCGCAGTTGAGGGGGCCGCGCGGCTCGCGGGCCACCCTCAGTGGGGGGCTCCGCCGGCCGGCGACGGCCGCCCCTCCTTTTGCCTTCCCCGCGCATGGTGGGCCGACGGCGGGCGGTGGTGCCGTCGCCTGCGTCCACCACTGCTCCGCTCCACCCCTTCCGCAACCCCTCTTTGCCTGCCGCCCTCCTTCCTATCCGGCCACCTCTCCAGTTTTCCCCCTTTTTAAAATAAAATAAAATATGCATATTTTATGACTTAGTTTTAAATGACGCGCTACATGATTATTGATGGCATTTTTTTTTCTTTTTGTTGCTCATTACATTTTAGATTAGATTTTAATTTTTAGATTAGATTTTCTTTTTAGATTAGATTTGTCATTTATATTTTAGATGTATTTTTTTTAAAATGAGACTTTTGTTAACTTAGATTTTTTAAAATAAAGTTTCAAATTAATTTTGTTTTTTGATTAATATGTATAGTTTTAAATTATATATATTGACTTAATTATTTCATAGAATAGATTTAATTTATTAATTCTTATATGGAATGTAGTTTTAATATAATAATTTAAGATTGATTAAAGTATATTTTTTTTTTATGTTAGATTTTTGCATAAGGGAAATTTTAATTAGTATTTAGATTTAAAAGTTAAAAATATTTAATTAGTTAAATGCCATTAGTTTTTTTTAGTGTTCTCTTAAATGGTACGGAAATTAATTATTTAGGGGATTTGGTTATTTTAAATTACTCTCTAAGCTATACTTAGTAGTAGATTTAATTCAAACCCCAGTTAACGTTTTATCGATAAGGGGGTCCTAACAATCCCTTATCTTCGCAATATACTTCTGTCAGGGTATTATTTGCTACCTTTGACCAGTTTCGTGCACGGTTGACTTTTGGTCAACCATGGTCAAACCTTGGCCGTTTGATTTAATTTTCGCGCCAGGTGATCCCTGTACTCTCTGGAACCTTAGATTTTAGTTTCATGCCTTTTGGAGACAGTTGACTTTTTGGTCAACATGGGTTGACTTTCTGGTCGACTGTCTCATTTTTTGTGCCCTAGTATTCCACAGTGCTTAGTAGACCCTAGTGACCCTCCTTCACATATTTCAAGGGATGTTTGACTTTGGGTCAACCCTAATTGACTTTTAGTCAAACTATCTTGATTTGCGTGTATGACTCTTCCTTTGGGTTTAAGCAAACCCTAGTTGTTCCATTCACCTTTTCAATATATAGTTGACTTTTGGTCAACTTTGGTTGACTTTTAGTCAACTACCTCAGTTTGCGTGCAACTCCGATTTGGAACTTCAGACACCCTTAGGATAGTTGTGAAAGCTATTCCTCTCCTTGAGACCTTTATATGGTTTCGTTTATCCTTTTGCACCGTTTTGCATGCATGTGCTACCCTTATGTAGTTTTAGTATCCCGTTTTAATGCGTTATTTAAAAATTTTTGTTCGTGTGTTTTTGCCCAACTTTTGGGCATGACAGATACTATTGATATGGATTCAAAGGTCAAAAAAGGTGATGAAACTAGAGAATATGACATATATGTTGAAGTAGAAAGGATAGAGGAAAGAAGCAAAAAGCATGAGAGGTAAGTTTAAGTCTCTTTTGAAGAAGATAGAAGCGGGAAACAAAAATAAATAGAGAAAAATCACACTAGAACCAATTTATCTTGTGGTAAGTCATAATAATTGTTGACAAGAGATTCCTTTGATACTCTTTAATTATTTTATTAACATGGACCGAAAGATTTAGATAATATGGAGGAAAAGGAGTTGATGAATGTTGCAATTTTGGAAAGCCAAAGCTCATGCCAAATCTATGATCAAAAAGGAAAAAGGAAACAAATTATCATTTAAGGAAATTGAATTTCTTTGTAAAGTAATGCCAAATGTACAAGTAAATCAATGTAATTTTGTACCTTAATAGCTTGAAGATCTTTTGAATAACTTTTATATTCAATTTGAATCCTTGGAGAAGATTGCAGAAGAAAAAGTATAGAAGGAATTTTATATGAAAATATTTAATCATTTGTGTTCTCTAATTGCTAAGGATAGATCCTCTTTAGATTTCATAGTTGTTCAGATGAAAATGAATATTGAGGAATGAAGTAAAATTCTTAAACTCTACATTGATCCATTTTCTAAAGCTGAAGACATTGACAAGTCTATTGAGGACAACCAAAATATACCTATTGATATAGAAAAGAATTTGATTCATCAAAGGGATTTTCTTCTGATTATATTACTAAATTTGTCAAGTTAAATGATAAGATAAATGTGTTGGAAGTTGAGAGGAGGAGAGTACTTGGATGTTTAAATGAACTTCATAACTTCATTATTCCCAAGTTAGATACCTTGCAAAGGATACTTGGAGAGGAAAAATTCGTAAGAAGATCTCCACCCCCGTCTGATATTATTCATGTTGAGGAGAAACATTATGTTTTGTGTGGGTAGATTCAAATATTGGACAGTTTGAGAAATAATTGGAATGCAAATATTGTCACTTTAAAGGACATTTTTAGTTGTCTTTAAACATATGTAAATATATGAACAACATAGGATTTTGGTCAAGAATTTCATATTTTTGGCCATCTTTTCCATTGATGTTAAAGGGGGAGAAGAGTTGTGTTTAAAATAAATAATTACGTTAGAGGGGGTTCTAGTTTTGTAGAAGTTTTGAGACTTGGTATTTTGGGATGGACACTTATCCATTTGACATTAAGTGTTTCCATCAATGCCAAAGGGGAAGATTGTTGGCAAGAGTCAACTGGTAGTGCATGGTATGTTTTTATTGATGGAAACTATATATTTACTCTTGGTCACTTGTAATATAGTTTTACTAGTCAACGATCGAGATTGTACAAACAGAGGTCAAAGCATCAGATGCTGAAAAGTTGGAGATTAAAAGAAGATATGAGTGTATATCTAATCCTATGATTGCAATATTTTGTGATATTGTTTGATAAAGATAAGATTCACTAAGTATCGTAGTAACATAGAATTATCTTATGCGAGCCAGTAGCATATTCGATCAATCAGTACTCCTATCAAATCGATGATCTGATTGGTTGGATGGAAGATATAATTTGGGCCAACCTCCTACAATGTAACTTTTCATTGGGATAGGTTATCATTGAGTTTTGGTTTTTATTTTGATTCAAGAAGGTACATATTTCATATTCTCTTATTGGAGCCAACTAGGTTAATGTTATGGGTCTACGCCATGCCCAAAATAACCACCATAAAATGTGCACAATATTTTTTGAAACATAGTAATAAACTAAGTTTTTGATTAAGGTTAAAAAAAACTTTGAAGGGAATTGTAACCCTCTACAATTCAAAGAGAAAGATAGGAAGTAAACATAGCATAAAATAGAACAAAATAGAAAAAAGGAATAGTTGGGGGAAAGAGATGGAGACAATAGAAACCCCCCCAACACAAACTACCAGCATAAAGAAGCTAAGCACACAAAAAACATATGAGCACAAGGAACAACACAGCTAGGTCACTTTCTCCATAATCTCTACAGAGTCAACCATCAGTGAATTATATTGGTGGATGGCCTCCCTGAGATCCTTGATTTCCTTTGTGTTAACAAATTTCATCTTTTTAGCACTAGCCCTAGTACGAGATTTGAGTGGCCAACAGTGCTCAGATATTTAGAAACATCATCATCCATGACAATGGGAGTAGAGTTACCATCAAGCACAGAGAGAAGAGCCCTCAAATTTCTGTCAGTCACCTTCATTCCCTTGTAGTTTTTCTTCACGATTCTACTGAGGGTGTCTTCAATACCCTATATATAGCTGGAAGTAGTCTACAGGCGGAAATTGACCACCGCATTTATCTTAAGTTCTAACTTCTCCAATAGCCTTTTTTCAACATCTTCAACTTGAACCTCATCTTCATTTCTTCCCATATTCCAAGGCTTAGCAAGCAGCAAAGAAATTTTATTCAATTTGTCTTCAAGCTCAGCATATTTAACATTTATGTCTCTGATTTCTTCAAACAGTCAGAAATTCATCTGGCAGTCTATATTTTCACTGCCTGCATGAACCTAATAGTCTCTTGGCTCTTATGTGTCTCATTTCCCTAGCTAGCTCCATAATCCTCTTTATCTTCTTTGTCACTGCCCTCCACTTTATTCACCTCAATCTTCTCAGAGATAGCCCTAGAAATTGTGCCCTCTTTAGACAGAGAGTTAGCATAGTTCACCAGATATAAGTGTATTTTGGGGAGTAACCTCTGCTTGACTCTTAGGAGGGTACTCTTTAACATTCTTCACATGGGAGATTATCTTAGGTGGGGAATCTTTAGCCTTCTTCATAGGGGAGGTAGCTCTCACATCACTTGTATACTTGTGTGCTCAGGAGCATTGTTATCTTCAAGGCCTTCCGTTTCCATATCCTCAGAATTAACATTGCTGACATTTTTCACTTTCCATCTCCTGAGATGACTCCATAATATCCTTTTCTTGGGTATTGGTATCGTCTTTAGTTTCCATACGAGCTTCCTTAGAGAGGAAATTTTCCACTTCTTCCATGTCAACATTTTCAATATCCTCCTTGGCCTTAGTTTCATTGTTCGTGTCCATACTAGTCTCCTCTGTAAGAATTTTTGTAGTTACAGCCAAATCATCTATTGATTTTCCCTTCCTCTTCTTTCTGGGAGTGTTACTATGATTTATAATAGGTCTTTACCCTTATTCTCCTTTATCTTACCAGAGACTCAGGTGTTATCCTGAAGCTTGAATTTAGCATACTCATAAATTAGAAGAATAAGCTCGTCATGGAGAATCGTCTTCTCAGCACTCTTCCTATTTCCCATAATACTATTCCCAAGAGATTGAAGCAGGAGGTAGGGGAATGAGATTTTATTCTTGTAACAAAACTGATTTATGAGCATAAAATGGAAGTTATAAACCCCAGTATAACAACCCTCATGCGTAAAATATTACATTAGGGCTTTAACAAGTTTATCCCAGAAGAGCTTCATATGACAGCGCAAGACATAATCACTAGACTGTTTCACAAGAAGACCTCTTTCACCTAGAGTCTTAGGGTACATTCTAGCCACATTCTAAGCCATAACCCTAGCTCTGTAGTATTTCAACCCAAACATTTCAAGACCCAAAATATCATAAATAAGTTTCTATGTAACACAGAAAGACTTACCACAAATACTCACATTTTTTGTTACCTCAGCTATCTGCAAACTCCTTCAACATGTCTTTATCATAGCCATGAAGTCTCTCCATGTAATCAGTGACCCAACCCTCCTTGAGTTTATCCCATAATTTAGCCTCTTTCTTCCATTTACAAATTGTGGGCTCTTTGCATTTTAGTTTACCTCCCATTTTCCCATCTAGCCAACCTTCAGAATGTCACATAGGAGGAATGCCACAATGTGCATGCTAAAAGTGGCCTCTACTTAGTAGAACACTTCAACATGGTCATTGCTCTTCATTTGTATACACGAATGAATATGGATTCATTCATCCTGCATGTATGAAAGAATTGACTTGTTGCCTTCTAGAAGGCAGAAGTATGAGCTTGCTCTTAGGTCATTGCAAGCTCAGTGACTACACTGAATATCTAAATGAAGGATTTTAAAAGCTATGATAATACAAATAAATGATTAATCTAAATGCAAATGCAGTTTGTTGTTCATCCAAGACTAATTAGGATTCATTTTAGAAGCACCAAATTGAGTGTGTAAGATTGATTTTAAAACACCAATTGAAATATGCTCTAATATTAGATTTGCATGCTTGAAATTAAAACAACAATGCTAAATGATAAATGCTAAGAAAAGAGAAGAAAATGCAGTATAATAAATTTAATAAAAATTAGGATCCTTTGTGAGGGAAAAGAGTTTCTCTTTTATAGAAATGTCTCTCGAATCGATGGTCGACATAGAACAAAAAGAGTGGCTCATATTCGAGTGAAGAAGCACAATCCATGTGCAAGTGATTTGATTGGTCAAGAGAGTCAGTTGACTGAACTGACTGATCAGTTATTTTTGAAACTTCCAAAATCAGTTTACAGTTAACTCAAATGTTTCCAAAATGATAAACAGTGGAGAATCAATTAACTGAGTGGAACTAGATTGTTTCCATTTTGATAAATCAGTTAACTGGATTTGATGATGTCATATGCATTTTTAATAAATTAATTGATTTTGGATGCACATTTATGTTTTTATAATTAATTTAATTCCTTTTTTGATTTAATTGACAATTTTTTAATTTGTATTTAATTAATATGTCATAATATCAATTAAATAATTAACATAATGTTTATTTGCCAATGTAATGTGATTTTAGGAATTAATTAATTAATCAAGTAAGATGATCAATTAGGACCTAGGGTTTAGGTCAGATCAATTCAAATTTGATAATTTGCCTATTTGATTTAGGACTTAGCTTCAATCAAGATTAGGGTTTCTTGATTAATTGCTGAGATTGGGGGTCTAGGGTTTAGGTGACCATTTTTAGGTGATTACATTTGCCCTTCTTTGAATTGATGTGTGATCAGCGCATTGATTCAAAGACTTGTTAGCAAGAAGACCCAGAATAGTTTGATTTGAAGTGATAAAACCATTCTTTTGAAGCAGAAGACCGACTTTGAGCTTGATTTGACGAAGATCGATCAAAAGATATAAACAAAATGCTCAAATTTATTTGAAGTGATGAAACTGAACATCTATCAGGAACTCTTAAACCTTTTTGATTGGTTTGAATGAATAACCAGTTTGATTTGAAGCGATGAAACTGATTACCATTAAGAGAATTGATTAGCAAGCAAATTGACTTGATTTGAAGTGATGAAGCCAATTTGATCAATGTATCTGGTTTTAATAATGAATAGCCTGTATAAGACAAATATTGTCTAGTTTTGAGTGTATTCACCATTGCATAAGACCATTGATTAGGTTTCCTTTGATTTAAGATGATCTCAACTTGATTTGATGTGATGAAGCTGAGATGCCCCAAGCGATGGGGTTTGATTGAAGATGTGATCACTGGAATGTTGATGTCCTGATCCGACCCCCTCGAGAGTGAAATTGAAATATGGCTAGGTGCCCTAGTGATGAGAAGAAATTCAATTGATTAGACAATTTAGGAAGAAATTGATTTGATTAGAAAAAGGTCCCACATGGTGAGGACACAATTTGTACTTGATGATGTTATGCCCTGCATCCCCGTCCCTACATTTTGTGTGCAAAATGTTGGGTCCCCCTTTTTTTTCTCTTTCTTTGCTTTTTGCTGCGGCTTTGCCTTGTCTTTCTTTTCCTTTTTGCTTTCTTTCTCTGGGGTTTTCTTCCCCCGGTGTGTGTTATTTTCTTGGTTTGGTTTTCCCCTCTGAGATCTCGGATCCTAGAGGTTGCCTTGCGTTGGAAGCCAGATTCTGGACTCCGGGATTCTTTGCGATGATGTTCTTAAGTCTTAAGAATATCATCGTAAGGAATCCCCGGGCCCAGAGTCTGGAGGTTGCGCCTGACCTGAAATCTCCAGAAGGAGGAGGATTACTTTTCACCGCGGGTATAAATAGACTCACTTGTCATTTTCACATTTACCATGATTAAAACCTTTGAGCACTTAGAGAGAAATAGAGCGATTTCAAAGCGATTAGCAGAGTATTTACAGAGAAATTTGTGATAATCAAAGCTTAACATCTTCTACTATTCTCAGACATACACTAGCGCTCCGTGGTGGTGATCTCAACAGCGTGACAATTCAAAGTTGTTGCAGAGTTCTCGTGGTAATCTTTCCTTTCCTCCGCCTTCTACACTTTCAGGTTGGTGCTTCGGCTTCCCTCTTCTCTATTTTGCTTTCATTTTTTCTATTTCTCTTGGCTTGCCTGGTTTTATTTTCGTTTTCTTTGTTTCTCTATCGTGTCTTTCTGTTGGTTTCTGGTTTTGCCACCCGTTGGTGGCTCGGCTCTGCCAGAGGGTTGTCCACCCTCTGTGCAGTGGTTGTTTGTCTGTACATGATGTAAATCATGTAAATAAGAGTCTGTCTATAAATAGTCTGTAAATAGCATGTACATGATGTAGATAATTGTATATATCTATTTCTGCTTTGTCTGGTTTTCCCGCGGGAGTCGTCCCATGTGTATATTCATGTATATTGTGTATATTTATAGGTAACCCATATATATCCCCTCTGTTCCATGTATATACCCCTCGTCTCTATGTATATCCTTCCGGGTGGCTCGACAAGCTGGTTGAGTCATCCTTGCTTTTGGTTTTTTGCCTCCAAGCTTGCTTCGAGGCAGAAAACCACCTGTTTGAAACTCGGCTCTTGGCCGGTTTCAAACAAGTGGTTTTCTCTCTCCTTCATCAAGGTTGTCAGAGCCTCATTTATTTCCCATGCACGCAATTACTTCTAGCCAAGTGGCTTTCCTTTTTTGCGTGTTTGAACAGTTGGCTCCACCGTCATCGCCATCACATCCATTCAATGCCAACGCACGTGACGTCCACGTGGACTTGCCTTCACGTTCTTCTTTGCTAAAGGTCATTTCTCCGGGCCTCAGGCCTCTTTCCCCCATTTGTCTTATGTCTTTGTCAAGTGTGACAAAATTTCCTGGACACGGAGATATAGTGAAAATCTTAAGTTTATGATGTGTTTTGCTTTTCGGATATCTTTGTGTAAAACTAAATTTTTGGGAAAAGAAAACGGCACGGTGGTAAGAACTCCGAACTCTAGAGTAATTGTTTTAATTTTAATAAATATGATTTGACGGTCACTTTGTCTTGTAGGTCTGGAATTCATCTTACAGACATGTCTGAGGCATCCACATCATCTCCTCCCGGAAGTATGAAATTACCAACTACAACCGAGACTAGGGCAGAAGCAAAGTCAAAAATGGAGAAGGCCCTGGCAAAGCTGCCCCTCACCATGAAGTTTGTGCAGGATAATGAGATTGTGGGCTCAAAGATTGAGTCCGGGGTGAAACTGATGACCGACGCCAGTGTCGAGACCTGGGCAGAAATGAAGGCCCTGGTAAAGATAATGCAATTCCAGCGACAGGCTGGAGACAAAATGGAAACCAACATCAGAGGTTTCAGAATCCTTCAGGAAGCTTTCTTCCCAAGCTCTGTGCAGTCTCCGGAGCTTGTTCTAACCCTGGCTGCCAACTATAACTCTTCTATCTGGGCTGTCATGCTTGCAGCTGCAGAACCCACGGGATACCCCACTCCACTGGTGTCCCTTGACCCAGTCACTTTCCAAGCAGGCCTAGGTATCCCACAATTTGACAGGGCCACGGTGGTTACAAGGACTGAGGCCTTGAAATAGTTCAATCAACTAGAGGATGCTGCCTGGGTGTACATGAATACCATCTAGCTCAAGGTCCCAAAGAGGGACCCAAAGAGAATGAAGATAGACATCCCCCACTCTGAATTCAAGGAGAGCATCCAGATGGGGATGATAGCATTAGCCCGGGTATTTGGGCAACCCTCTGCCCAATATTTTGCAAAATGGATGTACTATTTCCTACTGGGCATCTCCACTAAGGGAGAATTCTTCGACTGGGTGACAATTATCTCCAATCATGTCAACTCCCAGTTTCTACAGTTGAACAAGAAGAAGAAGTTCTATATGACTTCTTATGTTTTCTAGGCTTTGGCCCAACAGAGGCCCCACTCCAATGGCCTGCTTACAGATGGCGTTCTCGGGATTGGCCTGAGACAAAAAGCACCATGGGACCATTTCCCACAGATTCAATGGGAAGCTAGCTTCCCCAGTCACTACCAGGTAAATGATTCTTTCATTTACTACCATCTGCTCACGCCCACCTGGGATGTCGGATACCACCTATCCACTAAGGTGATGAAGTTTATTAGTAGTTTTGGGCACTACTATATCCAATTCTAGCAGCATACATACATTAGGGTCACCGGCTTCTCCGGGAAACCCTACTTGTTACCCAAGCATTGTGGTGACAAGATCGTGCTGCTAGAGTATTGCAGACAAATGCTGGAGCTGCATACCTTCTTGGCCCATAAGAAGGTCCCAAACATCTCATTCCCAATCTCCTATGGGAACTACACTTGTAGTCTGGATGCCATGAGGGAGGCAGACAATGAATTGAAATGTTATAACTTCCAGAAATTTTATCTGGCACAGAGGAATTTTGATTCGCATGGCCGAATTGCAACGGCACTACCCCGGGCTTCAGAGCCCCACCAAATACACATGGAGGATTTTTGGGCAGATTGCTAGGATCATGTAGATGTCTGGAGTAGGCACTATGACAGGATGATAGCTGAAATGATGCAGGAACTAAAGCTCCAGAGGTTCCCGGCAGGTTTCTCAGACACTGCCCCCACCACAGACCCCCAGCACAAAGAGAAGGGGATCGACAAGATGCCACTATCAGAAATAAATTGGGCCACCCAAGAGGGGACCAAAATTGAAGACTTCACTTGGGAAGTAGTGGAGCGAAGCCACGCCTACTTCAAGAAAGCATGCCCTGGGAGTACTCACCAGGCAACCCAGCCGGCACAAGGGCCAACTCCTCCGCCAGTACCAAGATTGACTCCGGGGGCCGGGACTTCCACACAAGGTGCAGACAAAGGAAAGAGGATAGATACAAAACCCTCCGCATAGGAAGTCCCCATTTAGGAACAGATTAAGCTATCTGTAGCAGCCTCCCAGCAAATGAGGGAGCAGTTAATTACGAGGCTAGCCACTCCCCCGCTAATGGCCAGATCAATTCGTCCTCCTTCCTCCCCATCACTGGCGGCCTTAATGGTTAAGGCAATGGGGGTGGATCCCACGGAGGTAGTAGCGATTACCGATGTGGGGCCACCTCTAATCAACCGGAGGAAGAGAAAGCATATTACACAGCCAAAGGCAGAACCAACGCCAAGGGCTTCCCTCCCAAAAGAAGTGGAAATCCTTTCTTCCAGTTCCCCGAAACTGGAGAAAGAAGAAGAACAGGTAGACATCCCAGCCAGTCCCCCTCCAGAGAAGGAGTTTGACGTATTTGCAGCTGATGAATTTGGAAATCTGCAAGAGGGCGACACACAAGCGGAGACCGAAGTCCTAGAAAAAGAACAAGGGGCTGTGGACTTGGAAGACCTAGAACAAGAGATCACTGCAGAACAAGTAGAGCAGCAGACAGAAGAAAAGAGGCCAGAACCAGAGATTGTTTCTGGGGCCCAGATAGAGCAAGGTCCAGGAGTGGACCAACAACCACCAAGTGAATAGATGGCATCCGCTGGGGAACCCAGACCCAGACCTTCGGGATCAACCATAACCCCAGCCGCCGCGTTTCCAAGGCCACTCCCAGGGGAAATCTTCGAGAAGGTTATCACAGCGGCCCAAACTTTAAATCTTGGCCCAATACCTCCCCTACTGCCAATAGATGAGGAAGAAGAAGAAGAGCAGCATGAAGAAGAAATCCCTGAGGAGGCTGACCAGGGTCCAGACACATCAATTGACATCCGGGACCAGGCTGAGGAGATAGAAATTGAAAAAGAGATTGCTGCAGAAGAAGTACCGGCAGGGAGAGGAACAGAAGAAGTATACGCTGAAAAGGAGCAGCCGCCACTGGACACTGAGAGAGAATCTAAAGAACAAACTCTGGGAGGCAGAAAGCAGGAAAAGAAAAGCCCAATCCACTCTGACGGTCCATCTCTCCTTGGGTGAAATGATGGCCTTAGCTCAGGCCCCGCAAAAAGCAAAGAAGGCCCGGATAGTTCATACCCTCCAGACTGGGCCGAGTAGAGAAATAGTTATAGTAGTGGAAACGCCTCCCCTAGACATCGATGAAGAGATCATGGATCTCACAGACTATAATATCACAGAGGTATCCTTGGGAAAAAGAGGAAAGCAGGGCGAAGTAGACTTGCTAAAGGAGGCAGCATGGGCAGTGGAGGCCTGATATGAAAAAGAGGCCCAGAGGCTCAAGGTAGAAAAAGAGAAGAATGCAAACCTTATGAGGTTTCTTACAGAGCTGGCCCGGCCCCTTAATGCGGCTCCTTCAGAGACCTCCACAGCAGAAGAGTTCCCGCAGAGTGACATAGACTCCCTGCGAGTAATGAAAAAGAAGGCCCAATCAGCAGACGAATGGGTCGCTCTACAGATAGGAAACACCCGGTGTTTCCTAGCGTCCACTCTCCCAGATTTATATACAACCTGGCAGGTTATTCACTAGGAAGAAGCACTGATCGATCAATGGGAGAGTGATGCCGAGAATTACCAGGCGTGGAAGGTAGAACTCGAAGAGCTCCTCACCCTGGGGGAAGACATGGTTTCCGAATCTAGAATTCTGGGTGAGAAATCATTTGATTTCGTAAGGGCTCAGCACTCCAGACTGAACCTCACATTGGAGGTAACCAAGCAACTGGTAGAGTCCTTACATGAAAAGGTAAATACAGTGAAGTATTCTTCCAATTTGTGCAAGTCATTCATAATAAAAGCTTCCGGGGTTGATCCCCTCAGTATAGATACTTTTACCCCAGAGGAGTCAGTTTTGGGGAATTTTGATGAAATGATGGCATCTCGGTATCAATCCCCGGAGGGGATAGATGGGGCCCAAATGACAAAACTTATCGAAATGGTTCTTAAAGGCCATGACGCTGCAAGGATGGCAGATGAGTTCAGAAATAATATTCCGGACCTGGGGGAACTAATTGATGTGGCCAGACACAGAAGGGCCAGCCTGAAGAAAATAGATGAAGATGGCATTTTCTACCTCCTTTAGGCCTTTAATGATAATAAACATCCTTGAGTGATTCTCTGGGAACTGGGGAAACTTGAGCATTAAGTATTCTTTATTCTTTTGGGGACGTAAGTTCCCAGATCCCAGAGCCCCGGATCCAAAAATTTTGTATTCTTTAAAGTGATCCGTGTCCTGGTCCCCGAGGCTGACCGGTCACTTTCACAAGTGGTTAATAAGACTTTCAGAAGGTAGTTGGACACATCAAGGGGCGTCGGCTCGGGAGTTCACCTTCTGACAGGGTGGTCTTCTCGAGGCGCCGCTCAAGGATCCACCTAGCACATTGGAAATAGGGCACCACATTTCCCATTTATGAGGCATGTAGCCTCGGTCCTTGAAAGACCTGCTTTCTCCTATCTCCTCTCTGGCTCTCTTCTCGAGGCCGATTCTTCCGATGTATATTCTTGTCTTTTTCTTTTGACATGACAGACCTATTCTATCTCCAGGTCTTTTGTAGGGTGGCGCAGGTAGTACCGCCCCCCGGATATTGTATTTTAATGGAATGTGTAAAATAGGGTTAGGGTTAGTGAAGAGTTGTATAAATAGGCAAATCGACCCATTTTCAAGGGTCGACAAAATTGATGATTTTGTTGCCCATAAGAAATAGCAAAGTGATTTTTGGTTTTAGTTGCAGAGATCAATGCTCCATTATTCTGTTCTTGGTAGTTAGATGCTCCCCTAGATCCACTATTGTATCACGCACTAGTGCTTGCTGGACTAAATATTAATGAAGAAGGAAGGATTCTTGGCAATGATGTTGTTAGTGTCCCTGCTTCTGAGTTAATGGTATTTCATGTTTTAACATTCTGTATGTCCTTTACTCTGATATGTTAAAGTAGATTAACGACCTCCTTATTTTCGCTACTGATAAAATGCTAACTGATGGTTGTGTGTTTCTTCGATATTTAGTGTAATCCTTCAGAGTATTATTGATGTTCCAGACATTTTGGCATGAATGTAGTTAGATAAATGTTTCTAACCCTGCAGGATCTTTTTCATTTTATTTGCTAAGTGTAGAATGCTCTGGGAAACCCTTATTGTATTGAATCTCTGGAGAAATGAGTTGAAGTAACCAGCTATCCCCCTCAAAAATAGTCACCTCTCCCAACTAAGCCCCGCACCATCGTGACCCGACACCCAGGTGCTTGAAGGCCCGGAGGATTCATTTCCCATGGACAACCTTTGCAGGTGGAGTTGGCCGATTTCCCCAGAACCCGGTGACAACTTATGACTGTTGGCGGACCCGGTCAGCAAAACCCCGTCAATAGAAACTGGTGCTAGAAGGAGGGCATGAACTCATCCCCCTCCCAAGATTTCAATTTTACACCTTCTGAGGGTTCTCCGAGTTGTAGTTTTAGGAGACAAGCCTTTAATGGAATTGGGTCCTTTTCCCTTGCTAAATTTGAAAGAATCCTTAGGTCTTCCCCAAATCCTAGAAGGTTTGTCAAACTCGAGCCTCCCGCTCGAAAGAAGTGGATGTCGAGAGTCCTACCAGCCACTGTTGTCTAGGGATCTACCATATCTCCGAACACCCAATCTCCCTAGACAGTCCCGGGAACTAGTACCCAAACTACCCAACATATAGTTCCCCTAATGGCTGCATATTTCTAAAACACTGGGTCCCCAATGGGCACTTTTTCGGGCGCGATCAACGACTTACCCTCCCACCCGGAGAAGATTTTCCCATGATATGAGCACTTAGGCTCACAAACCGCAGAAGAACATTTATAGGCATACAAAGATGCCATGAATCAAAACTGAATCCAACATGAGGATGTTGTGACCCGCATGTTCCCCCTGTCCTTAGGGAAAAGCGAGTTGAACTGGTACCTAAACCTACCTGCCAACTCCATCAACACTTGGCAGTATATGGAGGATGCCTTCTTGGCTGCCTTTCATGTGCATGTGGACCCAGCTTGGTCCCATAGCCAGTTGATCTCCATTAGGAAGGAACCCAATGAACCTCTCACAGCATTCAACCATAGGTTCCAACGTGCCCTGAAGTGGTGCATGGGCCCTTTTGTCCCATCTCTAGACGTTACCATACAGACATACCTTAACGCGATGGACCCTTTCGTGGCCACCCTCCTTTGGAGAACAACCACCCCGGGCGACCGGAATACCTTGGAAAAAGTCTACAACCTGGCCTTAGAGCTATCTCGTGGTCTCAACAAATCCCTGGGCGGGATTGGACAGAACACACCCTATAACATGATCCTCGACAGAACTGCATATGCCAAGGGATACAATCCCAATCTGGCAATAGGTGCCCCCTCAATGGCGGTGAATACCCCGCCACCTTTGATAGACCAACAGGCATGATATGTTTACCCCTCCCAGACCCAGATGACACTGGGTCTGGAGGTCTTCCCTTGGAATTAGCCGCAACAGACACAAAAAACTCATACACAACCATCCAGAGTGCCCTTCTTCCAGTCGTCCGCGGCTGGAGGATTTCTTCCCTCGACTCTGGCTAATCCTGCTGCCTTCCCGGGAAGCCAACACCAGCCACAACCATCCCATTGTGACGCCAATACTCAGTTGACCATCGAGGTTGAATCCCTCTGGCAAATGCTGTACACTTTGACTATGGACATGGGTGAACTGAAGGCGGGGTCCTACGCACCCCATAATTCAAATTCCCAAAGGGGGAATATCTTCTCCAGCCAACGAAACAACAACGCTGGGGGAAGAAACTTCAACAACGAGCCTAGGCCTAACCAACAACAATGGAATAATAACGCTAACACTGGAGGCCCGCTTCCAAACCAAAACACCAACCAAAATGGTGCTGGGCCATCCCATTTTATGCCAGTCATAGACTTCAAGCCCATGACTAACTGGTGTAGACTACATGACACAGGTTCGCACAATGAGGTGAATTGTGCCACTTTGGAGAAAGTCATAATGATCTCCCAGCTGGACAGGCAGCAATCACACGATACCGCTCCCCCGAAGCCCCCTGTCCAAGAGCAAACCCACAGTGCCTTCACATGTGATACCATCTTCTTTGAAACTTCCAGAGAAGATGAAGAAGAATCTAAACTATAGAGATTCTTTGATGAATCTGTCTCGCCCTTCGAGGCCAACGCCTTTACCAACCCGCGGGCTCCATACAATACCCAGAGTCAGGTTGGTAAAGGACCAGCTTACACGCCTATACCTCCTACCAAAGATACTCCTCCTCCCCAGAGTAATACAACCGATCGACCCATCCCTCCAAAAGGTCCCAGCTCTAACCAAGCAAAAGATCTCACAGAGGAAAATCACCAGTTCCCGGGAGGAAGATTTGACATCACAAAGGCGTTAGAACAGACCACCACCTCCATGACCTTGATGGAGGTTTTGCTAAATTGTCCTAAGAAGAAGAAGTCCCTTCTAAAGCTCTTAGGAAACCCGGAGACTGTTAGCCGCCCACCCAAGACTGTCTCATTCGAAGATGCTAATGCGGTTGTCTTCCGGGGGAATAATGAGGATCCTCCCTTCCTACTAGGCCTAAACATTTATGGCAAAAATATAAACAACTGCCTAGTGGACTCCAGAGCTTCGGGTAACATCATGCCTCTATCCATTTGTCAGAAGCTCAGACTCCACCCCACCCCATCTAATGGCGCAATGATCCAACTGGATAAGACTGCTATGAAAATGGTGGGGGAATTGAAGAATGTCCAGATACATCTTATCCAAGACCCCAAGATAGCCAGCATCATTGACATCCAAGTGGTGGACATCCCAGAAACTTATGTGATGTTACTAAGTCAGAATTGGTCCAAGTCCTTGAATGGATACTTTTCGACCAACTTTACCCACTTATGGCTTCCATGGGAAGGAGAATCCAATCAGATCTGGGTTGAAAGTGATCCTCAGATGAAACAGGCCCTTATAGAAGTTGGGAGGGTCAATGAAGTCCTTTTCTCTGAATCTTCTTTGGGGGTGTACTGACCTCTTGAAATCTTAACATTTGATTTCATCCCCGGAGAGGACCCCGTAGTGTTGCAAAGAGCACAAGACTTGAAAGAAAAGGTGAAAGTTGAAGTTAACTCTCAGGGCCCCACAGCGACCCTTTCCACACTCCTATCTAGCACATGGTGCCGAGTGCATTACCAAAAACATTCAGATCATGAGTGTGAACCATGTTTATCAATCGCCACCCGACAACTTGATGTCTTCCGGAGTGAACATACAACTGATTCCCCGGGACCCAGTACTTCTACGGAATGCACTCCTTTAGTGCCATTCCCCCAGGAATCACAAATCGAAATGCCTCCGGGGGTAAATTCTACTCTCACGTCAGTATTCCGGGAGAAAATCCCCAAGTCTCCCAGCGAGAATCCAAAGAAAACTCTCTGTCCACAGCCCCAGATTACAAACAATGACTTATGGACCCTTAAGTTCGATGGGTCCTGATCCAAACAGGGCTGCGGGGATAGAGTAGAATTAATCAACCTGTAGGGGAAATCCTTCCTCGCATCCTACAGGCTACAGTTTAACTGTACAAACAATGTCACAGAGTACAAGGCCTTGGTCCTTGGACTCATATTCACACTAAGGAAAGGTATCACCCACCTATGGGCTTTGGGTGATTCAGAGTTGGTTGTTAAACAAGTCCGGAGTCAATACACATGTCATGACAAAAGGTTGGCTGCATACCGCAACCGGGCTTGGAGCCTTATTGAAGATTTCGATGCCTTTGGCATTGACCTCACTCCCCGGTGACAAAATTATGTCCCAGATGCCCTAGCCATTTCTGCCAGCACACTTGAGCCGATGGCCGGCTCACGACTCCGAAGATTTTTAGTTGAGATGGTCCCCACCCCCTCCATTCCAGATAATGTCACTCACTTTCAGGTTTTTGAGGAAGATCAGCATATTCTAGCCTTCATGGCCAATGTTGGTGTTTTTGAGGATTAGATAGTGGAGGAACGAGACCATGACGATACTGGGCAGAATGACGAAGATGATGGGATCATGGACTTGCCCACTAACACTATCCCTAAGGGGATGGTCGCATTAGAATGAATCTTTGATTCAGACCCTCGGGCCCGTGAGAAGGTATCATCCTCCCCTGAGGGAGGAAAGTTTGAAAAAGTTAACATCCGCTAGCCCGGTGAAGAAAAGATCATCCACATTGGTACCTCCTGCTCCCTTGAGGAAAAGGAGAAGATTCTCGCGGTTCTCTGAGAATACATTGATGTAATTGCCTGGGGATATGAAGATTTAAAGACGTATGACACATCCATCATGACCCATACCATTCCCCTGAAACCTGACGCTAAGCCCTTTTGGAAAAAACAAAGACTGGTCAACCCCTTGATAGAGCCTCTGATCCGTCAAGAGGTAGAAAAACTATTGTCAACCCGGATAATCTTTCTAATCTGACACACTACATGGGTTGCCAACCTGGTCCTAGTCAGGAATAAGAACGGTGAGATCCGCCTTTGCGTGGATTTCCAAAATTTAAACAAGACATCTAAGAAAGATAATCACCCCCTCCCTTCCTTGGATGAGGTGTTGCAAATAGTGAACGGATCCCAGATGATGTCTTTCTTGGATGGGTATTCAGGATACAACTAGGTCATGGTTAAGTATGAGGATAGAGAGAAAGTAGCATTTACCACGAAGTGGGGAATGTTTGTGTATAGAAGAATGCCCTTCGGTTTGATCAACGCAGGGGATACATTTCAAAAGGCTATGGACATCGCGTTCGAGGGCCTTGTAAATCAATGCATAATCATCTACATGGATGATTTGACCGTCTTCTCCTGGGACAGGCGTGATCACGCCGCCCACCTCGCTCAGATCTATGAGAGATGTCGCCGGTATGGAATATCCCTCAACCCTAAGAAATGTATATTCGGGG
>MU223604.1:844813-876131 GCA_018584345.1 Thuja plicata | reverse complement strand
AATGATGGCATCTCGGTATCAATCCCCGGAGGGGATAGATGGGGCCCAAATGACAAAACTTACCGAAATGGTGCTTAAAGGCCATGACGCTGCAAGGATGGCAGATGAGTTCAGAAATAATGTTCTGAACCTGGGGGAACTAATTGATGTGGCCAAACACAGAAGGGCCAGCCTGAAGAAAATAGATGAAGATGGCATTTTCCACCTCCTTCAGGCCTTCAATGATAATAAACAGCCTTGAGTGATTCTCTGGGAACTGGGGAAACTTGAGCATTAAGTATTCTTTATTCTTTTGGGGACGTAAGTTCCCAGATCCTGGAGCCCCAGATCCAAAACTTTTGTATTCTTTAAAGTGATCCGTGTCCCGATCCCCGAGGTTGACCGGTCACTTTCAGAAGTGGTTAATAAGACTGTCAGAAGGTAGTTGGACACATCAAGGGGCGTCGGCTTGGCAGTTGGCCTTCTGACAAGGTGGTCTTCTCGATGCGCCACTCAAGGATCCACTTGGCACATTGGAAACAGGGCACCACATTTCCCATTTATGAGGCATGTAGCCTCGGTCCTTGAAAGACCTTCTTTCTCCTATCTCCTCTCTAGCTCTCTTCTCGAGGCCGATTCTTCTGATATATATTCTTGTCTTTTTCTTCTGACATGACAAACCTATTCCGTCTCCAGGTCTTTTGTAGGGTGGCACAGGTAGTACCAGCCCCCGGATATTGTATTTTAATAGAATGTGTAAAATAGGGTTAGGGTTAGCGAAGAGTTGTATAAATAGGCAAATCGACCCATTTCCAAGGGTCAGCGAAATTGATGATTTTTTTGCCCATAAGAAATAGAAAAGTGATTTCTGGTTTTAGTTGCAGAGCTCAATGCTCTATTATTCTGTTCTTGGTAGTTAGATGCTCCCCTGGAGCCACTCTTGTATCACGCACCAGTGCTTGCTGGACTAAATATTAATGAAGAAGGAAGGATTCTTGGCAATGATGTTGTTAGCGTCCCTGCTTCTGAGTTAATGGTATTTCATTTTTTAACATTCTGTATGTCCTTTACTCTGATATGTTAAAGTAGATTAACGACCTCCTTATTTCTACTATTGATAAAATGCTAACTGATGGTTGTGTTTCTTCGGTATTTAGTGTAATCTTTCAGAGTATTGTTGATGTTCCAGACATTTCAGCATGACTGTACTTAGATAAACATTTCTAACCCTATAGGATCTTTTTCATTTTATTTGCTAAGTGTAGAATGCTCTGGGAAACCCTTACTGTATTGAATCTCTAGAGAAATGAGTTGAAGTAACCAGCTATCCCCCTCGAAAACAGTCACCTCTCCCAACCGAGCCCCGCACCGTCGTGACCTGACACCCAGGTGCTTGAAGGCCCGGAGGATTCATTTCCCTTAGACAACCTTTGTAGGCAGAGTTGGCCGATTTCCCCTAAACCCGGTGACAACCTATGACTGTTGGCAGACTTGGTCAACAAAACCCCATCAACAGACGAGAGGTCGTGTTGACCAAGATTGACCAAAAGTAAGATACATTGATTTATGAGAAGAAAAGCATGAGAGATTTCTATTGGTTGTGCAAGTGGTCAAATTTAGATTTTGATTTTGATCCTGAAAATAGAATCAGGATAGTGGATTTAGCAAGTGGTATTATGACCACTTGACGATGAGAAGATTGATTGATTAGAATCTCATATCCTTCACATTGGAGAGAGATAAAGTTATTATACTAATTTCATCACTATGCAGATGCAGATGTAGATGCAAGACTAACATGAATACAACCTAAGGTGTAGTCACTGAGCTTTAGCATTTGAAATTTTTCATCATTGAGCATTTTTGGAACATCGGAGTCGATACAATCCTTACTAGTGCCACTGCAACCATAAGAATATGAATATGACTTTCATCGGATAAGATATGGGAAACTAACATAAGCATCAAGGCACAACAGCCGAGATGACCTGAACGTTGTTTCTAGTTTTGATAGTGCAAGAGTACACTAGTATCAAGGCATTCAAAGCCAAGATAACCATGAGTGTGTGCTTGTGTAAACAAACATATAAATAACATTCAAGGAGATAGTTTTAACCTCACCTTGGCGTACAAACAAAGAGGATCGAGGGATGTGAGGCTTTTCTGCCTTAGTGCAGGAGCTCTTACCACATACACCTAGTTTATTTGACATTGCTGGATCATCAGGACCACACCAACAAGCAATAGACAAAGAAAAGATTAATGAAATCAATGAAAATAGACAACATACAAATAGAAGTTCAGCATACTTCAGCCAATTTCAATGTTTTCGGATGTGTATATAGATATGAGGTGTTGAGAAACATTGTTGTGCTTGTGAGTGCTTTGTTTTTGATTTCTATCAATCTATTTTTTACAGTTGTGATATCCAATGTGTGTTAAGAAACATAGATGTGTCCAAAGATAGTGTTAAAAAACACTGTTGATTGTGGTGTTGAGAAACACCTACTTGCATCAGTAGCGAGTTGTCCTTCAGAAATGACAAGATTACTAACTCTGGTGTAAAACAAGGATGTGATCAAATTTGGGGACCCATGCCCCTAGTAGCAAATGACAATAACTGACTTGACTCATACCGCGAGGATGAATCCAATTTGATTGCCCCTAGGTTATAACTCTGGATCGGTTTCAAGCCAGGAGGATTCGTAGAAGAACTAGAGTGTCACGAAAGTGACTGAAATATATGTACAAATTGAAGCAAAGGATTGATGCCAAGATTGAGCATTGATAGATGGAGCACTGAGTACAAGAGGTGCCTATTTACCAAGTTTTCACCTACTTGGCAGAGATTCTATTTTTTCTACCATGACGCCTGTTTACCAGTTTTTCACCAAGGCACTTTTTCTACTTTTTCAATTTTTTTGTATCTTTCCATTTTTGATTTTTTTTATTGATGCATCAATGTGCCTATTGCTAGGTTTTCACCAAGATGATCATTTTTTTAGGACTTTTTCCAATTTTTATATTTTTTTTATTGATGCATCAAGGCACGTATTGCTAGGTTTTCACCAAGATGATAATTTTTTTAGGACTTTTTCCAATTTTTAGATTTTTTTTAGGACATTACTATGTGCATGGTGCTGATCATTGAGAATGCCTTAGGTGTAGAACTTCTTCAGATGGAGAGTGTTGATGGGATCTCAAAGCGGTTCTCCTTTAGGTGTGGAGAGTTGATAGGCTCTGAAGCTAAATGCTGCAGTAATGATATAAGGACCCATCCAATTGGGTTCAAACTTCCCCTTTTGTTCTCTATGTGACTGATTACAGGGATTTCTCTCAACACAAGGTCTCCCACCTGAAGTTATCTAGGTCTAACCTTCTTGTTGTATCCTCTTGAAATTATTTTCTGATAAACTCTGAGGTGATCAAAGGCCACTTTCTGACATTCATCTAGTAGCTCTAGTTCTTGGAGTCTCAAAACTTGGTATTCTTCATCTGGTACAAGTCTGTGCAAAGAAACCCTAAGAGATGGGATTTCTACCTCTAGGGGTAAGACCACTTCTACTCCATATATCAGTGCAAATGGGGTTTCCCCTGTAGGCATTCTGATGCTCATTCTGTAAGCCCATAATGCAGGATTGATCTGTAGGTGCCAATCCCTTCCAGACTTGTTAACTATATGATGTAAGATTTTCAACAAATTTTTATTTGAGGCCTCAGCCTGCCCATTACCTTTTGGGTAATAGATTGAAGAACAGTGTTGTGTGATTTTAAATTTTTCACACAACTCATCCATAATTTTGTTCTTAAATTGACCTCCATTGTCTATGATGATGGAGGAAGGTATTCCATAGTGAAAAATTATGTAGTTCAGAATGAACAGTGAGACCTGTTGTCCTGTTTCTTTAATGAGTGGGACCGCCTCAACCCACTTGGTAAAATACTCAGTAGCTGTGATAATGAACTTGTGTCCATTAGAAGATGAGGGATAAGTCTTCCCAATGAGATCACATGCCCATTGTTGAAAGGGCCAGTGTGTTACATAATTAATGAGCTCCCTTGCTGGAGCGTGTATAAGATTTCCATGCAGCTGACATTTCTTACAAGTCTTTGTGAACCTGATAGCTTCTTTCTCCATGTCTGGCCAATAATACCCCACTCTAAGCAATTTTCAGGCCAGAGTCAGACCGTTAGAATGAGAACCACAAATTCCTTCATGGACTTCAGGCAACGCATGTTTAGACTCTTCTTTTTCTAGACACCTAAGCAAGTTACCGTCTAATCCTTGCCTATACAAATCGTTGGCCAAAATAACATACCATGAGGCATTGCGGATGAGGTGTCATTTTTCATTTCTAGTTAGTCCATTAGGAATTATCTGATGGCATAGGTAAGAGTAAACATGGTGATAATGGGAGGATTCTTGTTCAATGACTAAACAAACCATTTGGGAGTCAGGGGAGTTGTAGGAAGGGAAATGGATTTCTTCCACTAGGAACTCATAGCAGAAATCGTCCTCTTGTTGCTGAGAGGAAGCTAGTTTAGCCATAGCATTAGCTGCTCTATTTTGTACCCTTGGGACTTGTTGAAATGTGATGTAAGTGAAATATTTCTTAAAATCATCAACCATTCATTTATAAGGCATGATTTTTTCATCCTTAGTTTGGTATACATCATTGATTTGGTTGATTACAAGTTGAGAGTCACCATGGACATGTAACTCAGAAATATTCCATTCAAGAGCCTGTTTGATTACATTTACCAGTGCTTCATATTCTGCTATGTTGTTTGTACAAGGAAACATGAGCTTGTATGCCTTTGGAATGGAATAGTTTTGAGGAGTCAGAAACAAAATCCCTGCACCTGAACCTTGTTGCGTGAATGATCCATCAAAGAACATTTTCCAAGATCTCTGACTGATGTGCAAAATAGATCCATCTGGGAACTCAGCATTGATTGGTTCCTCATCATGTAGTGGAGCATCAACTAGTTGATCTGCGATTGCTTTCCCTTTGATCACTTTACACTCAATATATTCTATGTCAAATTCACTAAGAAGCATAACCCATTTAGCCAAAATTCCAGTGAGGGTAGCTTTACTTAGGAAATACTTCAAAGGGTCAATTTTAGCCACCAGTTTGATTGAGTGAGCCAGCATGTAGTGACTTAATTTCTGAGATGCAAAGACTACTGCCAAGCATGCTTTCTCGATCATAGAGTAGTTCATCTCATAGGACACCAATGTTCTACTGATATAGTATATAGCACATTCTTTCTTTTCTTCATCTTCTTGCACTAGTAATGCCCATAGTGATGTTGAGGTAGCTGAAATATACAAAATCAATGGTTTTCCTTGCTGAGGTGGCATGAGTACTAGCAGATTAGCTAGGTACATTTTGATTTGAGTGAAACTCTTGTCACATTAGTCACTCCATTGATAAGTAATGCCCTTGTGCAGAGTCTTGGTAAATGGTTGTGCTCTATCAGCCAACTGTGAGATGAACCTTCTGATAGACTGGATTCTCCCTTGGAGTGTTCTCATTTGGATTATGTTCTTGGGAGGTGAAATTTCTAGTATCGCTCGTACCTTTTTAGGATTGACTTCTATGCCTTTAGCTGAGATAATGTAACCCAACAGCTTGCCAGAGGTAACACTAAATGCACATTTCTTAGGATTCAACCATAAGTTAAAATTTTCCCTTCTATCCATGATTGGGCCTAAATCTTGTAGGTGCAGAGCTCATTTCTTTGATTCAGCAAAAAATAATGCAAAGAAATTGAATTATGAAAGTGATCGTCACTTTAAATGGATTTATTGCTTCGTTCCCACAGTTGTAATTATTATTGCAATGACCTTGGAGTGTGTGAGGCACATATTCAAGGCAAATACATTAAATATCCCTTTTAATCATCATCATTAGTAGTTGATCAAGGATTTTGGTGGATTTGGTCATACCTTATATGAATAAGGACTTCATTACTTAATCCTTGATTGCCTTGCCAGCTTCTGACATCGTCACTATACACTCCCACATTCACCAGTCTGTCAGCCATAGCGTTCAATTCTCTAAACACAAGAGTGACATGTGCGACATCATATTCTAATAAGAAAATTTTAATCTGTGATATGATGTGAATCATATTCCATGATGGGTTATGAATAACATTAATGTAATTAATAATATTTATGGAGTCACCTTCCAGACATAGTTTGTAGCAACTCTGACTTTTGGCCAATTTATAGGCATAGAGAAAAGCCATAGGTTCAGCAACATGGCTAGTTTGGGAGCCAATACAGATAGCACAAGTAGCCATATAGATACCTTGAGATATTCTAACAATGCAGCCACATCCAACAATTTTGGGGTTACCTTTTTCCACTCCATCAAAATTAACTTTGTGCCAGCCACTAGGAGGGGAGCTCCAAACTGGTCTCTCACGGATACTAGGAGCGGGCTTAGCAGCAAAACAAAATTTCTAGTGCATAATAAAATCCTTGTCAGAGATTCCTTCCATGAGTTTTGGTTTAATTTCACAGGCCAAATGTTTTAAACAATACTTAATATAGATTTAGATCCAATCAACAAGGAAGTGGAGTTTTTATCTCTAAATATCCTATCATTTCTTTCTTTCCATATCCTCCAAATAACATGGGGGTGGTGTAGTTCAAAATAAGTTTTCCCAAGTTGTGAGAGAAGGGAGAACTCCATTGAGATAGGAACTCCTTAATAGTGTTAGGGAAAACCCAGCTGATATTCCAATGCTACAACACAACTCTCATTATCTCCCTAGTGAATTGACAGTGAACAAGTAGATGGGAAGAAGACTCGACATCTTTCATACAAAGATAACATCTATTACATATCATCCAACCTCTTTTTGTAAGATTATCAGTAGTGAGGATTTTATCCTGGGCAAACAACTAGAAGAAAAAGATAATTTTGGGAGTAAGGGAAGGAAGCCAAACCATGGACCAATAGGGCTTCATGCCGTAGGAAGAAAGTAGAGAGTAAGAAGATGCCATCAAGAAGCTACCATTGGGATTTGGGGACCAAATGAGCTATTCTTCATAGTTGGCTTTGATCTACCAGGGGGACATGTTAAGATTAACATTTTTCAACAGATGATCAATGTCATTAAGATTAACCCAGTTATTATCTCTCTAATAATCCGCCACTTACTCCCTATTCTAGTAGAGCATATGTCTGCAAAGTGGGCTAGATTAGGGAACTGAATGAAGGGTTTATCCCTAAACCCAAGATCTTCCCAAAACATAACTTTCATACCATTTTAAAGTATCCAATGAGCCCCTTTAGTGACAAGAGGTTTAGCCTTCAAAATACTATTCCAAATCATAGAGCCATGCACTGTGAGGGGGGTGGAAAGGAAAGCCTCAATAGAGGAAGTAGAAAAAAGTTATTAGGATTTAAGAATTTTATTCCAACCTTTTTCTTCTCCAAAAAATTTTCAGATTTCTTTAGCTAGTAGGGAAATATTGATATCCTTAATTTTTTTGATGTTGAGACCCCCATGTTTAATAGGTTTGCACACATTATCCATGCCACAAGATGGATTTTTTTTTTCCTCTGTGCTCGACCACAAAAATATTTTCTGCAATTTCTCAATAGTGTCAACAAACTTGGCAGGAATATTGAAGAGGCTCAGGGCGTAAACTGGGAGATTCAACAGGGAGCTTTTGAGAAGAAGAATCTTCCCACTGTTGTTGAGAAGGGTCCCTTTCCAGCCAAAATTTTTTACGTTAAACTTATCCACAATAGTGTTCCATAAATAATCAGGAGGTTTCAAACCCAAAGGAAGGCCCAAATAGCTGGAGGGAAGGGAGGAGATTGTACAGCCAAGAATACCCACCTTTTTTGTTGTCTTGCTGGAGGGGTGTTGACAAAAAAGAGAGATTTTATCCCAATTAATAATCTGACCCGTAGCAGAAGAATAGGTATCAAGATCCTACTTGATAGCTTTAGCTTCTTTAATAGAGGAAGATCCCATAAGCACAGTATCATCAAACAATTTCTCATGAGAATAGGGAGGACAAGCTAAAGAGGGGAGAAGACCCTAAATAGAACCATCAAGAACCCACATAGAGAAAAACCTCTTAAGGATATCAGCCATGATAGAAAAAAGGATGGGGGATAAGAGATCCCCTAGGCAAAGACCTCTAGAAGGAAAGAAAAAATTAGAAGTAGAGCCATTAACCATCACCGAGATAGAAGGAGTGGAAATAAATTGCTAGATAAGGTTAACCACTTTCTAAGAGAAACCAAAGGCCAAAATAAATTTACAAAGGAAATCCCAATCTACTCAATCATAGGCATTTGAGAGGTCAACCTTCATAAGAAACCCTTCCTTTTTTGAAACCTCCAGTGAGTGGATATTCTCATTAACAAAGATAATAGATTTTAAGATCTACCGCCCCAGAACAAATCCTTTTTCTGTGGGGAAACTAGATCTGGGAGGAAATTCAAAATACGCACCATGAGGACTTTAGAAACAAACTTATAGAATGTGTTACATAAAGTAATCGATCTAAAATTATCACCAGCGTCTGCACCTAGTTTCTTAGGAATAAGAATAAAAAAGGTGGAGTTAGCTTCCATAAGGAGGGAACTAGAACCAAAGAACTCTTTGACATCATCCAAAATATCTTTCTCAAAAATGTGCCATAAAGCCTTGAAGAATAAAGGAGGGAAACCATCAAGACTAGGGGATCTTTCTCCCTCAAAAGAAAAGACCACAACTTTGATCTCTTTAGATGAAGGAATTTTACATAGAAATTCATTATCCTCTCTAGACAGGATACACAGAATAGAGTCAATCATCAAATGTTGATTAGCAATAGAGAGAGAAAGGTAATCCTTGAGAGGAGAAGAAAAATAGTCTGATAGTTATTTTATGATATCCTCCTCCTTACTTAACTTGCCTTGGGGGCTTATGATATGATCAATCTTTTTAGCCACCTTGTGTTTTTGGGCAATCAAATGGAACAACTGAGTATACTTATTCCCTGCACAAAGCCAAAGAGCCCTGGATCATTGCCTCAAAAACACTTCCTCCTTAGAGATGATGTTGTGGTAATCAACTTGAATTTTGTTTTCCTTTAGTTTATTCTCCTGAGTCAATCCCTCCAGCTGGATAGTGTGTTGAATTTCCTAGAGTTTGGCTTGGATAGAGACTTTATTTTTGAAGATGTCCCCAAACTCCTCTTTATTCCAAACTTTAACTTTATTTTTTATCCTCTTATGCTTTTTGACCACTATATACATAGTTGTACCTTCCACTTGGATATTCCATCATTCTATAATATTCCTAGCTACGCCAAGATGCTGCATCCACATTTTCTCAAATCTGAAAGGGGTGTTTCTCTTACCCATAACAGGATTCACCTGGATAGCAATAGGGGAATGATCAGACCCAACACAATGAAGGGTAGAAAATGAGTAGTCATAAAAAGGATCCAATCCATAGAAATTAGAGTCTGGTCCAGGAGAACTTGGATCAAGTCATCCTGAGTTCTTCTATTCGACCAAGTATAATTGCCACCTCTGAGGTCGAGGTCCAAAAGGGATTGGTTGTTAATAAAATCCATAAGAGCCACCCCACTATCAATCTAAGAAGAGATACCTCTATATTTTTTAGAGTCATTGAGGGGAGTGTTGAAGTCTCCAACCACTATCCAGTAATAATTCTTGAAATTACTCCTCTCAATCTCCATTTTATGCCAGAATCTATCTATACCAGTTTTACAGTTGGGCACATAGATATTTGAAAGAACCTAGGTGAATCCATCCTGAATATGGTTAAACCAAATATAGGAGTTGTTACCTTCTGATTTAATAATATCCCCTTGAATAGTATTAAGGTTCCATAAGGAGGTCATTTCCCTTGAGGCCCCAATCGAGCTACATCCCACAACACCACAATATTTAAATAATTTTAACTTTTCCAATTTGTCTCTAGCCATTTTAGTTTCCTGAATGAGGATGATATCTCTCTTCTCATCCCTAAAAAAATTTCTCAATAGGTCCTTCTTATGGGGAATATTTAATCCCCTCATGTTCCAAGAGATGATCTTCATTTTTTACCTTGGGAGCAGTCCTAGATGGTACGTTGTCGCCCATTCGCAATACTTTGTCTACTCTCATATTCTCTTGTCAGTATTTTTGGTCTTCTCCCATGGTTATATTGAGAATTTCCCACATCTTCTCTCATGGATATTTTTATAACTCCCCCTAGAAGCATCCCCAAATTAAGACTATTTGGTTTTTTCTTATTATCATTGACCTCAGTCTAGAGTTCCTCTGAGCAGGGTAAGAAGGGGTTAGATTCTTCAAATGAGTCCACTCAGCTAGTTTGAACTTGAGGGGTTTCAGGAATTAAGATGCTTTCCTAGATTTTAATTCCTTTATCATTTACTTCTATAGTAGGGGACTTAGATTTCTCAATACAAAGAGTTTCCATACTTGCAGGGTCGCCTCTAATCTAACCTTTTTCAAGCAGTCCATCTGGTTCTGATGATTCCATTGTAGGTTGCTTTGCACTACTTCCCAGGTTGTTTTCAGCATGAAGGGGGCCATTCAAAATTTGGTCTGTAGTATTTCTGGAGAAGACAAAAATGCCTGTCAAGCTGGTAGTATTAGTGTTACCTAACAATTTTTCCCTCCAAATTTTATTTGGTTCCTTGAGGGGGACAATTTTTTATTTATGATATTTGAGAGGGAAAATCATTTTCTTTGTGGCCCAATTTTTTACAGGTGAAGCAAACAAAGGGGAGGGACTCAATCTAGACTTCTTGCATCCAAGCACCTAGCTTAGAGTTTATCACAATACTATTCGGCAGATTCACTGTCTGCAGGATGCTCACACAAACCCTAGCATACACCCTTCTCATTTTTGTAGTTGTCATAGGGTCTATAGAGAGAAGGTATACAAAGGAGCTAGCCAAGCCACCTAAGACATCTTCATGCCAATATTCCAATGGGAGTCAAGGGAATCTAACCGAGACCAGGGCCGAGACAAAAAAAGCTGAGTCATTTAGAACTAGATTAGGGGACCATTTTCGACGAGTGAGAGAGTAATGAACAAGCATCCATGGACCACCACATAGGATATTAGAAAGGTCTTCCATATTTGAAAACTCAAAGGAAAAAAATTCCTTTATCCATAGCATAAATATCAACTTGACACTTAAGAAATCATTTCCTCTTCAGAAATTGCCTGACCACTTCAATATTAGGTCTACCCCTTGAAAACTTTCCTATTAGGGTAATCTCCATAGAAGAGATCAAGAAATCAATCATGGGATTAGGGATAAAAAAAATAGAGAACTCTCCTTTAGTTGGGTTAGATACCACATTGACCACAGGAAAGGAGGATTTCCCTTTTGGTTTAATACCAAAGAGGGCAGACCACTTACACTTAGAAACACATTTTTCAACATTAATAGGAATAGGTCCTTCCTTTTGAGATTCATTGTCCTGACAAGACCCACCAGATTTCGAGGGCCCATCTCAAAAATTTCTCTCAAATTTGGAAACCTTTGTTGACTTCTGATCATTCTGATCAGGTTCATCCTCTTCCCCTTACTATAGGGGTTTCCCTCTAGCAGATTTATATGCCTGAGGAAAGTCTCGATCTGAATCTGCACCAACAACAATAGTACCGCCATTGACAAGCCTGCCATTCAAAAAAAAAATCCTGCCCAAAATATCTCCTGAGGTCTCACCACCTGAAGTCTCCACCATCGTATATTTTTTGTGGTATGTTATAGTGGGGTGGTCCCACAATAGTGTGTCCCACTTTTTTGAACATCTTGCTTTTTGCTGAAATTACACATTTTTAAGAAAATATGATGATTTAAGCCTTGAGAGCCCCCATTTTAAGGAGTAAATTGAAAACTATTAGATAAAATCCTCTTGGAGCAAAATCCATTTGGTATAATCTCTCGACTCCTCACTCACACCTATAATCGAGTCTCCTTTGCAACCATCAAAATGATGACAAAAAATCACTGTGAAGTTAATTTTTTGTGGGATCAAATAAATTAATTTCACAAACCCAAATATAGGATGATAGTACTTAGAGAAATCTTTTCGGTGATTATGATGTTTATATATATTGAGTTTATTAAGACTTTTCTTTTTAAGTTTTACCAAACATAGGTTGTTTGATCATTTAGCGACTTCTTTGTTCGACGCTTGTAGAAAAATAGTAGTTTAGGGTAAAAAGATTATGAAAAATATTTAGAAAATAGGTATTTATGTTACCTTTCTATCAAAAATGAATAAATTAATTACGATATATAGAGATAGAGTTAGAGTAATCCAAGTGAACCTATGTCCAAATTATAGTTAATGTCACTTTCAAACTCAATAAGCTATAAATTATTCAACCAAATTGAATGAAACCAAATGTATTCTCTAAATATTGGTGTTAAAAACCTAAATTAAAAATAATTACATTCTTATAAGTTTTTAAAAAAAAATTATGTTGATCAAAGTGAGTGTCACTCCTGAAAAATGCAAATTTTTCACAAAAATAATTTTTGAAGAAGGAAAAATGGATACAAATAAATTCCAATTTTTTTTCAAAAAATATATTTATAAACTAGAAACAAAATGCTAAAAGTCACTAGTTTACATAATCTTTAGATTCTTAATGGTTTTACCACAATAAGCGTCTGTAAGCGAAGTTATTTTTCAAATGTTCATTTTAGTGTCAAAGTTGGCTAGAAAGTGGGACACAGTTTATTGGGATCACCCAGTGGTAACATATTTTTTTTGTATGTTTCAGTTTGCGCATGATAGCAATAAACTAGTTACATTTGTAAGGGTTCAAGTTTTTACTAAGTTTGTCTATAGATTATACATCATTGAAGGAATAAATACTTTTCTAAAGGTATCCATGTAAAAGCCGATTGTGGTCAAGGGGGATCATGACGGAGGTCAACATCCCTCGACATGGTTACCCGATGAATTTTTCAACTAAGAGTTAACACTTAAATAGGTTTAATGATATAGATCCGAATTGTTTTCCCAGTAAGGGTTTATTAGTGAGATTCAAGAATTAAGATGATTTAAACCTTAATTAAATCAACCCCTTAAGGTTTAATTATTCTTTAGTCAAAATAATTTATATTTTTGTACTTAAATATATCCATCTTAATTGAAACCAAATTACACATTTTTATATCCATATTTTGTTATTATAATTGGACTATAATGATACTCTTATAATGACTATTATGGATGAAGGGTTCTCCCCTTATTAATACAAACACACAACAAAATTGATAATAACGAGATTTGCGAAAATAGGAAATGGGCTTTCTATTATCCACCATGAAATAAAATTACAATATTCTAAAATATAATACGCACCTTCAAAAATAAAACATGCACAACCACATGGCATTTTATTACAATATTCTGCAAGCTAGAGCCACTAGATGCATAACCCCAAACTTACCTAGACAACCCTATGGGCCTTCAATATATAGGAAATTTTAACTACCCAAGAAGATTCTAGAAATAAAACCCTAAAGTTTGTGGCCGACCATCCCTAAGATATTATTATTCATTTTTATTACATTAGAGTAGGCCAAAACAACTTCCAAACCAAAAAATTTTTTTTTGAAGAAAATTTAACATTTAGTTCCTAGAATGAGGTCTATATGAAAGTCAACTGCTCTATGGAGATGCATACCAGTTATTTCAAAATGAAACATGTCTGCAAACTCAAGTAGCATAGGATGATCATCAAGGGAAGTTTTCTTACCCTCCTCTTCTACCCTATCACTTATATTGATGGAAAATAAATGACACCCCTTTCACATGCTCAGCTTAAACTACATAGAATAGATCATAAAAAATTTTACTAGTGTCTGAACTCTTGAAATCACTGTAGCAATGACATTATAATCCAAACACTTGATCCTCTTTTGATGACAATATAACTTGGCTCTATGAGCATAAAGAAAATCCATGCTAAGTATTATACCATAATATCCAATATCCAAAAGGAGTAATTCATAGGTCTACTAAAGTGGTCATGTCACAAATCTATATCTCGCAATCCCTAACCAAAGAGGTAATGGATATGCTAGATCCCGAGGCCAACTCTACCTCCCATCTAACATCACGCCTATTTTATAATATCCCGCAATGCTCCATAACTAATGGAGAAACAAATGAATTAGTATCTCCTGAACTAAATAATATGGTAATGCTACTATATCTAATCATACCTATGGCCTCAATAACTATTGACTGGTCCTCTATGTGTCGGCTATCAACTGCTCCCAATACTCTGTGGAACTTACTCATGTCCTCAATTGTAGGCTTTGATGTTGCCGCGTGCTAACTACTTTCCTAGGAACACTCTCGAGAAAAGTGACCCATGGCACCATGTGTGTAACAAGGTCCACATATCTATATTTTTACAACCTAAGGTCTAGAATACAGTGACCCTCTTGTCCTACTAGAGCCAGTGAAGCCACCCCTAGTGGACAACTGAGTCTGATCTAGTGGTCAGGATGAAACCTTTGACCTCTAATCCCTTCTAGGACCCTCTTGCTACCACTGCTTGGTCTTGAAGCCCTGATGCCCCTGTGGAGGCCTTTCTCTCTGATGTTGTTGAGACAACTATTTTTTTTGAGGGTGTTTGTAGGATGCCAAAGATTTTCTATGAATCCCCTTCCAATGGGTTTTCTTAAAACTGGAAGACTAAGGTGTGGGAGTATGGTTCTAAAAAAAATATTGTATTTCATTTAATCTACCTTGTACCTCCTCTATAACTCAAGCCATTTCCATGGCTTCAAAAAGGTTCCCTTGTGCTTCCATGCATACTGGACTAGATATTGAGGCATTTAAACCTTTGACAAAATGGTTAACTCTTATTTTATCATCTCTCATATAGTCTACATAGGGTAAGAGCTCAAGAAACTTGCTCTCATATTTCATCACTATGAGTCCCCTTTATTGGAGATCATGGAACTCATCGATGCGATGTCCAAATTTTTCTTACAGATACCTATCCTTGAGCTACTCCACAAAGGTGTCCCAAGTGATGGTGTCAATAACCAGGTTACTCTTTAATTCCTCCTACCTCCACCATGTAGAACTATTCCCTCTTAGTAGGTGTATATAAAATTGTGCTCTCATATTTCTCCCATAAGGATGCAACTCAAAGAACCGCTCAGAGCTTAAGATTCAAGCCTCAGCCTCCATCCCATACATAGACCCTATAAATGGTGGTGGTTGTAGGCATAAAATCTCCCTAATTTGATCCCCTATATCTTGGTGTTCTCTCTAAACCAATCTAGCCACTATCTCTGGAGGTGGCTCTGGTATGTATACTGACTAACTCTCATGATTGACCTAAAACAATACACAGCTAGGTGGAGGACTCCTAGTCAGCTCTTTGGCTTATATCCTATGTTCCTCTAAACTCATGTGTTCTTCTTGCTTACCTCATGGTGAGAATCTATCCTGAATAATCCCAATTAAATTATGAAGATGATTTAATACATCTTGGTTTTATTTTTGTGGTTGTTCAAGAGGAGGCCTCCACTCATCTATAGCACCCTCTACTTCATTTCTACATTCTCTCATGCCACGCAGGCATGCATAGGGCCTCACCCACGCTGAGGAGCTTGTCATGTAAAGGGAGGCATCTAACACAAGCATTTGGAAATTTTAAGTTGAAACGTAATATTTAAGTTGAAACATAGTCATTTAAGGTTCCTAGTGTTAAACCCCAGCTCTGATACAAAAATGTCATCCCAAAAATTACCACTAAAAGACACGCTAATTTTTTTTGAAACATAATAATAAACTAATTCAACCCTAATGGTTCCAACCAAAAGCACCCAAAAGAAATAAAAAACCAAAACCACAAGGACTTCTCATAAATCATAAATTAAGATAATCACCAAGGAAAATGTTGGAGCATAACAAATAATATGTCATCCTATACAAGGATCTAAATTGTCCATCCCATACTGAACATCTCAACAAAACAATGCAAATTCACATATCACATCACAAGATCAATGATCATCAAAACATCACAAGAACCCATCTCCAAACATGGAGTAACCTAATCCATAAGATAATCATTCAGAACACTGAACCACCATAACATTAGAAATAAGATGACCAAGTCAATTAGGACTCAACAGAAAAGTGGCCACCACATTTTCATGGTTAAATAACATAATGATCAGAGACTCAGAGAATACACAACATAAGCAACAAATATATACAAATCAATACAAGAACCAATCGAGATATGAAAATGGTAATAAATTTTCCACAGTATAAACCCAAGAACAAATCTCTCCTAGGGCATTAATCTACCCATAACGAAAATTAACCACAACAAAGGAAAAATAAAACTCCAATTAAAATATCATATCCATATATAAACTATCTTCTATCAAATAATATAATTAACATTAAGTCTTACCCTAAATTAATTATGAGTTAATTAAATTATTCATAAACCCCGATCTATTATTATTAACTTAGGATCTTATAAATATAATCCAAATATCTTTCTCATAATTGAACTCTGAAATTCAAATATAAATTTAATTTTAAAAGTAATATATAATCCAAAATATAAGTCCTTAACTATTTATGTTATAACCTGAAGATTATACTTAATTAAACAAAATATTGATCAAATATAATTTAAAAATTAAATATTTAACAAAATTACTATAAATTAAATATAAATAAAATAATATAAATTAATCTACATTAACAATAAATAAATATTATCTATACCACTTATAAATAAACTAATACAAAAATAAATTTTAAGCTAAATTAATCTAATCAAATTTTAAATAAATAATAAATAAGATAGACAAAACACATTTTCAACTTAACATTTATATAAAATAAATAATAAAAGTAAATCTTAGTAATGGGGTTATTTGGCCCCCACTCTGGTTTTCTTTTGTTTCTTTTTTCCTCTTTTTTGTTTCTCTTTATTTAAAATAAAGAAAAATAATTATTTTATTTTATTTTTTTAAAATTTTTTTCTTAGAAATAAATATTATCTTTTTAATATTAATTTATTTATTTTAAAATAAATAAATAATATAAATACAACCTTTCTTTTTTTAATATATCTTAAAAAGATATCAATTATCATATATTCAAAAAATATATTTGTTTTCTTTTTAATTCAATAAAGAGGTCATTTCTATATATAAATATATAATTGATAATTATTTATAGTATTAATTTATTATTATTAATTTTTTAACAAAAGGAACATTCCAGCAAGATGAAAAATATAATTATGTTTATTTTAATTCTGAGAAATGAATTCGTTTATTTCCTAAAACACGTATTTTTAATCAAATATTCTAAAATAGTTTCTAACAAATTTGTATGGTTTAATACCAAGGGTTTCAACAAAGTTTTTTAATCAAACCCTAATTTAATCAATTTCAAGTTTCCTAATGTTTGCCTAAATTTCCTCAAAGAGAGCCTAGGGTTTTAATAGATTCTTCTAAACATAGTTTCCTCTAAATTGAACTTTGAGGTTTATAGATTTGACATACAAACAAGAAAACATAACCACAAAATGATAACAATAACCATATTCTAAGATTGACAAACACGAAGCAGACAAGGAATTTCACACAAGGGATTTCAGTATCTTAGACGCATAGAAGACGGGGATCTAAGTACTGAAATCAAGGATTCAATCCTACTCACGGGTTTCCAAAGCTCATGCAACCATAAAAGAAAACTCAAGTGAAAACTCAAAATAGAAAATCAGAAAAATAAAATAAAAATAGAACTCAACTTAAAATTGAGTAAAAACATAAATTTATTTAATAATTGATAATTACATACATTTTTCGTATTTAGCCAATTAACTCAGATTTTTACTTTAAATTTATATTTTAATATTAATAAAAGAGTGTACAACTTTAATTAAATAATATTATTTAATTAACAAATAATATTTTTAGCATATTAATAATATGCAAATTGATAATAACATATTCATTCATTAATTATGCTTTTAAATCTCAATTTTGGATTTAATAATTAATTAAATCCTCTATTCCCAAAATTAGAATTTTTAAATTAAGTCTTTTTAATTAATATATGTATTTAATTAATCTTCATTAATTAAATAACATCATATTTAATATTTCTAGATTTAATTATTAATTGCATAATTAATGTAATAAATCACTCAACCAACTAACACTAAACTCACATCATCACATGACTAGAAAACATGACGACAAAACTAACTCAACCCAAAATACCACAAACAAGCACAAAGGAAGGGCTCATGAATGACATCACCTTGACTAATTTGGAAGGTAGAAAATAAGATACTTGTCCACTATTTCAGGACAATAATGACTTAAGTTGGGTTTTGGATATGTTAGTTATCTCCCCTCTTACCATTGAGATATTGCAATAGGGCCTGTTAGCTCTTTTTCTTGCACCACAACCTTAAGATGATAGTATACTAATTATACTTGAATGCAAAATCCCTTTTGACAAGAGAAAGGCTAATTGCTAAGGTATTTGATAACACTGGGGATACCTATTATCACCTCCTTCATTTTTGAGTTCCACAGACTCAGGTAGGTATTACCTATTAAAATATTACTGATTCTATAGCCTATGTATTTGGTGGACTAATTCATTCACTGGTTACTTACTTCAAACCACATTGTAATAACTTATAAATACCTTGGAGATTGCAATAATTAGTTTGAAATAGAGTACTACAAGCCAGGCTATGGTATTAATAACATAAACCAATGAGACAAGGACTTTCATCCTTCTTCCTTTTTCTTTAGGAGGGGCAACCTAATGATTCTCTCTACAAGGAATCAGCAATATGAATTGTATTACTTCAATACAATCCTTTTACAACATGTATGCATTTAGTAATAGTGGTATATCTTGAGTGTTTGTTTTATGCTTGATGAATGAATAAAAACTGAACAGTAAACCCTAACTAGTGCCTATCCTTGGGAAAAGAGTCAATCAAAACATGAAACAACAGAGATAAACTAATGAAAATACTGTAGAGTGCCTTACAAACTACATGCAGTTGAGATAGAATACCTTACAAACTATCCTCTTATATCCATATCATTGCATCAAATCCTTACAATAATGTTTTTCTCTCTGAATTTATCTACGAAACTTAGTCCTCTCCTTGAAAGGAACTCATAAACAGTTAGACACACTACCTTGTAGCAGGTATGTTTTGGATGCCTTACAAACAAACCATACTAGAGCACAAATAGAATATAAAAGAGACAAGACAATATAGAAGAGGGAAAATACACTTGTATTTCATTAACAAATTCTTCTTTGACATATCCAAACAAGAAGCTTAAGAGAATGAGACAAGATGAGGAATTTACATCACAGTAATAGATTCAACATCATTGGGACCTGCTCTGAACTTCTGCAGGGAAAACCCCAATATAGAGCAGAGGAGAGGAACCTTTACAACTAAGAAAAGAGAGAAAGAAATAGGAAAAAAGGAAACCCTAAAAACACTAAGGAATTCACACCTGTCCCTTATGCTTGCAATCTAATCTGCACTTATCTTTCTTTCTTCAAAAAATATCTGAATTTCAACGGTGATCTTAGTCTTCAAAATATGATTTTCCTTGTCTTTTACTTCATTCTCTGACTTCATTCTGAAGAAACAAATATGATCTTACCTTGCACAAATTTGATTTCTCAGTGCCTTTTCAGTGTGTATGTTTTTATAAATCTGATTTGATCATTAATCTTTTTGTGAAAATCTGATTATATTATGCCTCTGATAAGCCCTCCAAATATGATTACCTTCTGTCATTAATAACCTCCGAGAATGCTTCACTGTTAAGTTTTTGAAATATTGCACAAACTATGCAAAATATAAAACTTTAATGATGCACAATATTTTAAACTTTCACTTTGAAAAATTTATCTTTCTGTCCCTCCTGTGCAAATCTGATTGATTTTTCCTTTAATATTATGCATATACTATAGCTTTTAAACCATTATATCATTTGAACTCTATGCACATTTTATCCCTTGAAATTTTCTATTTTCTACATTTTTGCCTAGAACTCACCAAAAATTAACATGTGGCATGCTCTGACTGGCTTTTTAACTCACTTCTTAACCATAGTTACCTTTCTTCTTCTTGTCTCCAACTCTTTGAAAAATCCACTTAACCACAGTCTGATTCAGAGACCTAGCAACTAGATTTAGTCTCCAAGTCTCTGAATGAATTTTGACTCAACATTTTTTACTGGTGACCATGCAACGAACCTTAGTCTCATTGTCTCTAAAACTTTTCACCTTAAGTGCCATCTTCTCGCGACCATGCAACTAGCCTTTGGCAATTTATCCTTAGCATCCGGTGACCGCGCAACTGGTGGTTATCTCCTAGTCACAGTGGTTATCTCTGGCATCTGCTTACCTTGCGACTGCATCTGGCAGCTTATTTGGCAGTTAGTCTCCTTGTCTCAGAATTCTGACAGTTAACTACTCTTCTTCTTCTAACTTCGCGACCATGTGCCACATGTTGCCTATTCCATGTCATGACTTTTATGCAAAATTTGGTTTTTGACAATTTTAGGCACAAAAATCAAGGCACTCCAGTCTGGGCACATGCGTGGATATCTTCCTCTTTGCTTCACATTTTATGTGTTCTTGTTTTTGCTTATAAACATCTTGAATGTCTCTTGCGACATCAATGTGGCACAATTGGTTTGAATAATTTTAAAGATTTTCAACATTTATGCCCAAAATATGGGGCCCACCTTGCATCATAACCTCCAACTCCCAAGGGCCCGCCAAGAGTCTCTGGGCTCTTCTTATTATTTCATATCCAATGTATTTTAGTATATAAATACTAAAAAACACCTTCGCATTACCCATGTAGGATAATCATTTCTCACTGTTTTACCAAAATCTGGGAGCTTCCTGTAGAACTACTCACTAATGGCATTGTTTCATTTCTGATGAAGACCATGAATGCCTTCCATAGTTCAGGGTGCCATCTTCCATGGATTCACAATTGCAAATTTTAACTTTAAAACTTCAAAAACCTCACCTCCATGGTTTTTGGCGTGATCTTGCTAAGCACTTTGCAATGCTTTGAAATGTGTTAATGTTTATTCTGCATATCGCATGCCATATTATAACTCCACATAATGAAGATTTTCTGTTTTAAATATGTTTAAAACACTCCATTCCCCCCTCCATATTTGTGCAGACTTTCTAGTTCTTTGATTGCACAGGATATAATTTGAGTGCAAAGTACTGATTGGTTTTACTATGTCCTACACATATTTTTATGCTAATAAAACTTTCTCCCTTTCCAAATGCTACGTAGCACCCTGAGGAAATCTAGATTTTGTTTTAAATTTGTAAAATCTTCATTGGTGTTTGGTGTGGGATTCTCATGCTAATGCTCCTTCATATGCTATGCAAAACACCAATCTTCATTGCAATTGCATTGTTTTAATATTTTAAAACATAAACATCCTCCATAATATCCAACGCAGCGTCATCTTCTTCCTCCTTTTAAATGTATGGCATTCTCCTTACTACGCAGACCCTTCCTTACTAGACATAGCATGTATTTGATGTTCATTTACTGTTTAATGTATTAAAAAAATCCACCCTCAAAATCTAGCGCAATCCAATAAGTAATATGATTTTCCGAGAATGAAAATCTCAACCAAATGACTTGATATGAACATCTGTAAAATCCCCCAATTCTACGCAAACACATGGAATGTTTGCAAATTGTATTTGGCTGGGTAATATTGGCAGCCTCCTTTTCATAATACTTATGGTGTTTGTATTTAGTTTGTTTTTGTCTTCATTACATAACGCTGGCCTACAAACATAATACCCAGCGCTATGTAATTGCCCAAAATCTCATACAATCCTCCAAATAATGGTGCTTCCTCTTTTTGTCCACTTATGCCATTCAGTGTTTGGGAATGGGCCATAATACCTGTGCTGAAGGCTCTAAGGATTAAAAAGGTAAGTTGCATCCCTATCAACATTTGTATATACCAAATATCTTTTCAAAGAAATTACTATTTGATAGTCTTTTAACTTGGAATGATTAAAAAATATGAATGTATGTGCCTTCGATAAAATCCTTCTTTAAACATGATTATGTAATCTTGGTTTTTCCAACCATATAACCCACCCATATTTCCTCCTCTTACAAGCATTAGTGTGTGCACCAATTTGACATGTATTCCAGATCATTTGTTTAGATCATGCCAGATCATTATACAACAAAACAACCTTCCATACCTCTGCAGACTTATTTCATAAAAAGAAACTGGCCTCTAGAATTGACCTTAAAAATTGACTGAAACAAGTAACCCTGCCCTGACACTTGGAAAATAGATTCATTCATCTATAATAAATACGTATGAAAAATGGATTTTCCAGATCTATCCAGGAGCAAGGAGCAACTGATCAAACCTAGCATTTCTAGAATATTGTGTAGATTAAATTGCTGAAACACCATAAATCTCATTCAGATCGGCCATTGCAAAATCACTAAATCATGCTTTGAAGCTTCACCATCAGGTTAGATGATACATTCATATGCAATGAGAATGGTCCCACAATCGGATCTTGGAAACAACTTTCAGATAAAAATTTACCACTCTCAGAAAATGATTAATTTGCAAACTTAGTTCTGTTCTGCATTGTCAAGTGAATAAACTGCCTTTGAAATTGAATTCATAAAATCACAAGGAAGAACCTTCAAAATCTCAACCTCTGAACATAGATTCAATTTAATGTATAGAATTAAAAACACCAATTGATTTATTCTGAAAGAGAACTTTTCAACTGATACAAATATGCAAAGTTAGCACCTTAACACTTTTCTAAACTTAAAATAGACAAATATGCAGAAAACTGATTTGGAATCAACTTAGAAAAGTGATCAAATGGATTGGTCAAGGTCTGAAAATATTCAGGTGAGCTCACTTCCAAGTCAACAATCCAAAATAAATTTCAATTATGCCTGACCTTGAACCGGTTGCAAACAAGGAAAGCACAAAGTAGGTCACTTAATTCTGGATTCTGCACATTCAGTAAAACTTTAATAAATAGGAAATGGAAAGGCTCTTGAAAAATGAATAAATGGATTGGTAGGAATCTGTAAATCTTCAAATGGGTACACTCTTATGTTTTTAGTACAAGGGAAAAATCCATTATCCAAAATTTTCAACTAGACACATTTTGGAAGACCTCAAAGTAGGCTATTTGGAAATCTGGGCATAACAGAGAAATAGGACAGTTTTGCAAGACCAAATTTGGGGAAACTGAAAACTTATCAAAAAGATTCGAATGATCTTGGGTTCTAAAACATAGAACCTCTAATATACATGTAACACATTCCCAAAGTGATGGTTTATAAAACTCAACAGGGTGCAATATATTCAGAAGCAAACTAGGCCTAGGACAACAAAATGACACCTTAGCCAAAATGTAGATTTATGTAACCACCTCAAAATGACTACTCCCTAAACATATCAAAATTGAAATTTAGGAGCTGGAACCCACTGTATATATCAAATGAAAGGCATTGAAGCCTCTTCCCTATTGGTACATCATGAAAATCAACAAGGTATCTTTCACAAGCACTTCAACTATGCCTTCTCACAAAAGTTTTTTAAGGTAATCATTTTGCCTTATTGAAAATTTTAACATGGTCACTCAAATTTGTGCCAAATTTAAGAGGACCAATAGGGCACACTCATCCTAGGGTGAATCAGATCTTAAAACTTAACCTCTCTAAAAACAAACAATTATCCACATTCATACATATATGAATTTAACCTAAAATCAAATAGTATCCACAACATGAAATATATAACTCGTAACACAAAATTTTGGTAACCCAGAAACCCAAATAGGTAAAATTGGGGTGTGGATGACACCCACAAAATCTTCACTACTGTAGAAATAAAGTGTGCATATTAGGGCTACAAGAGTTTGAATACAAAATGCAATCTACCTAGTTAAAGGTCTGTTTGGTTAAGAACTAAAGATCATTATAATCTACCTTGTCAAAGGATTTCAACTTACAGTAAAGTAAGCACTCGGCTAAGAGATTTAAAATAGTCTGCTAGAACCACTCTGTTAAGAAATTTCCCCTGATACACTTGTTAGAATGTTTCAAGTAGTGATCCTTCGTTATGCACTCAGATGCTGATGATGGATATGCTCTTTCCAATACCTTCTATGATCTCACAATCTGATATGTCTTTACTCTTCTTTTTCACTGCTCTATTATTCTTCTTGATCTAAGATTCTTCATTGTTCATCTCTCTCTCTCTCTCTCTATGTATTTCTTCTAGGGTTAGAAGCAATCTTCTATGTCTTTACAGATCTGGCAGTGAGATTTACATAAATGATCAAGATCTATTATTTATGCCCCCAAGGCATTCTAATTTCCTGATTGGCTTCATACCATGCATAGTATAAAATAATTAAATGCATAATTAAATCAGTAGACAAATATTAAATGTGTACATATGTTGGCCTAAATGTTTGACATCAAAGTTTGAATCAATCCTGACATGTACGCAAAAATTGTTCTGCTCGGCACTTAACATCTCTGTCGCTCGACACTTAATATTCTACTTGACTTGGCATGATGTAACTCAGCAACCTAAAAACTTTCTCAGCAATGTTTCTTAGCCTTGAATGTTTACCTCAGCCACTGTGATAACCAACTAAAACTCTCTAAGTAAATGACTAAGTGTTGGTCACTAATCATCAACAAAACTTAGGGATTAATAATCTCCCCCTTTGATATTAGTGGCAAAAATACACTTATCATTTCTTTCGATTCATTCCACCCAAAATGTTTCCTAAGTACACAATGTAATCCCCCTAGGAATTTACACGATACTACATACAAAATTTTACATAGTATACATTCCTACAAAAAAAAAAATTACATTGATACCTGTATTGATCTTCTTACGATGTATCCCTTTCAGTCTTGTCAGATTCCCCCTTGTTTTTGTCACTAATTGCAGGTGGGGTAAAGTTATACTTATCCAAAAATTATTTATGAAGTTGTAAGGTGGATGCAAATGCAGTGCCCCAACTGTCCTTAACAAACTTCATAACCTCTAATTTGACTTCTAGCTCGACAGCTAGACTTACTAAACTTTCTACAGTGGAGAGATCCAAATTTCACTTAACCAAGTCTTTTGCAGCTGAAAGTTCTTTCTGAATTACCTCCAGATGAGGTATCAGGTTTGTTTAGATAGTAATCAATTTGGTCCTTATCCGACCATC
Organism: Thuja plicata; assembly: GCA_018584345.1. NCBI lineage: Eukaryota > Viridiplantae > Streptophyta > Pinopsida > Cupressales > Cupressaceae > Thuja > Thuja plicata. The sequence continues at coordinate 850,782 of MU223604.1, read as the reverse complement.
TTTAGCCATGATCTTAGCTATCCTCCTTTGTGCATTTATCAATTTGTTAAAATGTAAGGAGCTAGTGCTAGCATCCCTACTCAGTGGACTTTCAGTTGATTTTAAGTCTAATTGCAATTTCTCTATGGCCTGTAAATTATCCTTTGTGAAGAATTCAACATCACATAACTTCTTATACAAAGAATAAACATTAGTTGCAACTTCCTCCAAAATTTCTACAAGAGAAGAAAGTTCAACTTGCTTTATCGCAATCTCTCCTGAGATTTTTTCTAGTACTTTTTTCTTGAATTTCCTTTTGGACCATTGCAATAACTTCTCATTAGATTCAATGTTGTCACCATTCACCTTTTGCACAATATGAACTAACTGTTCAAGAATAGGAGCTTGAGGATTGTCATCTTCCATATCAAAAGTTTTACAAATATATCCTTGATGTCATGTAACACCTTCTTTTTCTTCTGCTCTCTTTTCATGTCTTCCTGCCTTTTCTTCCTCTTGAGTAATTCTTGAAGAGTCTCAATTTTTTCATAAGATAAAACATTGGGATCCCATGGTGGAATCACAATAACTTCATCTAATGTGACATTAGGAGTGGGAGAATTCTTCATCATGATTTTCCTCCTCTTAAGTTTCGGTGAGCTACAGCTTGGCTTTGTTTCCTCAATACCTTTTCCTGTATGAGTAGTAGTCACCATTACATTTTCCAATTCAGTCAAAATTTCCTATTGATTAGGCATACCTACTGGGAGTAGATGATGTTGAGTGTGGTAAACCCACCAACACTTGCACTGCCTCTTGTTCCTTAGGTTCATTATCAGTATCCCTCATCTCCTCACCACTATCTAAGATTGTTTTCACAACCTCTAAAATAGTTTAATTTTGTGTAATTACCTCTTGTTCATCTATTTTCTCCTTTTCTACTTCCTTTGGTTCAACTTTATCCTCGGGTTTATCTTGAGTTCTCTCTTCATCTTCCTTTGTACTCTTCTCTCCTTTAGCCTCAGTAGCCTTAATAGGCGATTCTATAGTTGTGTCTCTCGGCTTATCCTTTCCCTCAGCATCCAAATTTCCAGAGTCATCAATTGTGACATCAATTGGACTATCTGTTGTCAGATCAACAGTGTTTACTATCTCTATTTGTTCTTTTGGTTCTTCTCTAGTCTTGTTAGGCTCAGTAGCAATTTTCTCTTTTTCTTTCTGTGCTGCAGGGGTGCTTCCAATTTCTCTAACCTTTGGCTCAGATGTTCCTTCATCAGTCTTCTTCTCTTTTGGAGCAATCAATCCAAAGATTTCCTTCCAAATCCTAGTCCTCTATTGTACTACACTTTCAATATCATTTTTCAAAATAGCATAACCTCTCTGTTTAGGTATGAATTTATGCTTATACTCCTCAACAATTTTTTCTCTTTGTTTCTTACGCAGCTCAAGAATGACTTGAGCTAATGTACCTTCTCAAATTTGTCTCTCAATTGTAAGTGAAAATTCCCATTTTCTAGATAGAAACTCATATAACTCACTCAGCACATTGTTTCCTATCTCTATAGGAGTTAAATTGAAATTACACATCATATCTAGTAGTGCTTCTTTAATTTTGTGCTTATCTTCTAACTTTAATTTCTCATATTTGATAAACTTAAAACCAGATAAACATGCAAAATTTCACAAATTCTCACATACCTCATTAATATCAATGGGTCTCTTGAATGGTGCTATTGGTATGTTGTTGGGCTCATTATTTTTAGTCTTTTTTCCATCACTTTCTAGATCCAGATGTAGTTTCCTTCTAGGTCACTTTACCTGTAGACTCGACACAACCTTTGTTGCACATTTAGTATTTGATCCAGAACTACTCTCTCCAACCTTCTTCTTTGTATATACATTTGTTTGCACTATTGGAGATGTAACAGTAGATGCCCTTGTCTTTGGACAATTGGCAATGGGAGGGGTAACTTTAGGTTTTGCTTGACTCAGCTTGGTTACCTTGTCTACTGCTGGTTTCTTTCCTTTTGCCTTAACAGGAATCTCTTCTTCAGATTCACTAACTTCTACTTCTTCTTCTTTAGATACATCTTCTCCTTGTCTAGTAGATATGCCTAGAGGTGCATCCTCTAGCTCCTCATCACTCGTCAATCCAACCATTTTCTTCAGATTTTTCACAATCCTTTTCCTCTTTCTCTCCATGGTTCCTTCCTTAAGATTCATAGATATCTTTTCCTTAGATTCATCATAATTTCAAAATCTCTTTTCTTTTGTATCAATCTCCTCTGCTACGAGTGTTGTGATAGCTGTTGATGTTTAATCAATGTTAACTTCATAGGGAAATAGCTCCAGCCATGATACCTTAGGTGTCACAGTCTAAATGTATGTGTAATCTGTGTCAATTAGAAAACATATCTCCTCATAGTGCTTTTCCACAAGTGAACTAGGAATTCTAGACCTTAACCTCATTCTCTTTTTGAATTCCACAAAGTAGTTTCCCATAGTACTATTGAAATTATTACCTAATTATTGATTAAATTCACTAATCTGCATAGTAATAGGTCTATCCTTCTTCCAAACAATATTTCCCAGTGTAGGAAATGACTTCTGTACATAGAAGAATATGCAAACTAGTAAAGAGCCAAACTTACATGATGAGCTTTTAGCTTTTCTGATCGGTAGTAAGTTCTCAGCTAGTTGTGTCAATTGTAGCTCGGCAAGGTTGTAGGTGTGATTCTTCTTGACTATCTTCCATGCTCAGTCCATAGCTATGCATGGAACACTATCCAGTTGGCTTGACTGATAGAACTTATGTGCAATCACTCTCACTCCAAATTCAAGTTCTAAATCTTCAATTTTAGAGATAGTCATACCTCTATTATTCCAGACAGCTCTAGTGTTACCTGCTATCTCTTCTTTACTTTGATCTCTCATTGTTCACTTTCCACTGATAATAGGATATCTAGTTACTTGATGAATAATATCTTTAGTGATCCTAACTAGTCCATTGTCCAGCCATGTATGTATATTATGAACTTGGCTTAGAACAACCTTGATCCATTCATCCTTGAAGTTTCACAAAAAATCTAGGGCAAGAGTTAACCCTTTGTTGTCTAAATGCTTGAATTCACCTTTTAGAACTCCATTTTCGCATAACTTGTTGTAGGATTTCATTAATTCACTATCACCTACTTTGCCAATCTTAACCATGTAACCAAATCTAACATTGTGGATCATAAGTACCTTTGGTGGAATAGATGAGAGGGCTCTATTCAGATCACCTAAAATTGTGCTTTCAGCAATGGCTTGAAAGTTAGGAGGTGCGCATGCATCACTTCTTACTAGCTTAATTTTTTTCAGCTCCTCCTCCATTCCTTTGACTGGTGCAGAAGAACTTGCAGCCATAATCTCTGAAATGGGGGTTCAAAAATGAAGAACAGGGTACCTCAGCAAGTAACACTTTGCATTGTTCACCTTAGGGTTGCCGATGACACACTGAAAAGATTTTCAAAAAAAAAATTACTAAGATCAATTCTGCAACTTCTTTGGTCACTCAGTGAATACTAAAAATTGCAAGGTAAAATGAAGAATAAATTGTTCATCCTTATATAGACTTGAAATGTCAAGGTAGGTAAGCAATAAATATTCTTCCCATTAGGTTAGTGCAAACCAATTGTCATTGGCTGACTAACACAACTTGCATACCACTCGGCCTACCATACTGGGCCATCACAAAACTTACTCAGCAAACCAACTTGGCACCTATAGTGCAGTTAACTCTTCTCAGGACTTGTCACAAACATATCCTGGTGCATCTCAACATATGCAGATATGGACTTTGGCATATTTACATGTTAGGAACTCATGTAAGATTTGAAATTTAAATGTAGTTCCTTACATACCTCTATTACTCAGTTAGAGATGGTGTGATCACTTGATCCATTGGATTGGGTGACCTCAGCTTTAGTGGTTTCACTATTTCTTAGCTTTCTTTTCCTTACCCATGTCTAGTTCATATGTGCTCTTATTTCCTAAACAATAGGAGTAGGTACTCTTGTCCTACACTCTCTCTTAGTGTGACCAATATTCAAACAACTAAAGCAGACTAGGCTTCCATTCATTCAACCCTTAGATTTCCCTCTGAAATGTATCTTTAAGAAATCTTCAGGTGCATATCCATATTCTTCATAGTAATGAAAAATTTTCCTTGTATTATAATCCTAGTTGTAAGTATTGCCTTTCCTAGGTGCTTTTGTTTGTGTCTTTAATGTCCATTGTTTTTTAGCATTGGATCTATAGTCTTGTGCTTTATGACCATGTTTTTGACACTTGTAACAATAACCATTAAATCTTCATTTGGGAGGTGCATCACTTGCTTTAGCCCAACATTCATGTGCTTTATGTCCTAATTTCTTGTAATTAAAATAGTAACCATTGAACTTAGGTTTAGGATTAGACTTACCTATCTTGCTTCAGCAAATGCTTGTTGTATGACCTGGTTTTCCACATTGGTGGCAAACAGGCTTGTTGTGTTTTGTCTTTGCATTCCTCCTTTCACCATTCTTAGATGATTCTCCTTTCTTAGTAGATGTTTTTGGTTCAGTGTGACCTAATCCAGAAGAATATTTTTGTCTTCTTGATGCTTCCATCAGATTCTCAAAATGAGTCAAAGCTTCATTAGGTTTATTCAACCTTTCATTCAGTTCCTTCTCAGATCTCAAATCATCTTTCAATTGATTGTTCTCATATCTCAGATTCATTATTTCCATATCTTTCCTACTAATATCCTAATTTTCAAGTAGCAGTTGATTTTCCATGTCAACCTAATTGATTGTCATCATTTGCACATCATGTGTCCTTTCATCAAGTCTGACAGTTATCACTCTTTTATCTTCTTCTGCTATAGCTTTTTCATCTTCAACTTTCTTCTTTTGTTCCACTACTTCACATAGTCTCACTGTCTACATTTCTTGTTCTCTTTTCAAGTTTTTGACTTCTTCAAACAGTACATTGTTCTTTTCCAGTAGATCTGCAATTACTGCATTGCTCTTAGTAGAATCTCCATTCTAAAATAGATTTGCAGTGTCATCTTACTATTAATGAGTATCATTCATTTGTTTGGCCAAATATTTCCTAGCTATCAATAATTTCTTCAATTCCTATCTTGCTATCTCAAGTTGATGTAATGCTAGCTAAATCTCAATCTTCTTATTCTTAATGACTTTACCCAACTTGTAAACCTCCATCTCAAGATCTGTACTCACAAGCTGATTAAAAGATTTTGTAGGAGAACTGTGCTCTGATACCAAGTGTTGGAAGTACAATAATGGGAAAGAAAGATACTGAGATGGGGGGTGAATCAGATCTTAAAATGTAGCCTCTCTAAAAAAAAATTGATCCACATTCATACATATATGAATTTAACCTAACATCAGATAGTATCCACAACATGAAATATATAACTCATAACACAGAATTTTGGTAACCCAAAAACCCAAATAGGTAAAACTGGGGTGGGGATGACACCCAAAAAATCTTTCCTACTGTAGCAATAAAGTGTGCCTGTTAGGGCTACAAGAATTTGATTACAAAATGTAATCTACCTAGTTAAAGGTCTATTCGGTTAGGAACTAAAGATCATTACAATCTACCTTGTCAAAGGATTTCAACTTACAGTAAAGTAAGCACTCGGCTAAGAGATTTGAATTGGTCTGCTAGAACCACTTTGTTGAGAGATTTCACTTGATACACTTGTTAGAATGTTTCAAGTAGTGATCCTTCATTATGTACTCAGATGATGATGATAGATCTTCTCTTTCCAATACCTTCTATGATCTCACAATCTGATATGTCTTTACTCTTCTTTTTCATTGCTCCGTTATTCTTCATGATCTAAGCTTCTTCAATGTTCATCTCTTATAAACACACAACCCTTCTCTCTCTCTCTCTCTCTCTCTCTCTCTCTCTCTCTCTCTCTCTCTCTCTCTCTC
>MU223604.1:820132-844763 GCA_018584345.1 Thuja plicata | reverse complement strand
TATACACACACACCCCCTCTCTCTCTCTCTCTCTCTCTCTCTCTCTCTCTCTCTCTCTCTCTCTCTCTCTCTCTCTCTCTCTCTCTCAATTTCTTCTAGGGTTAGAAGCAATCTTATATGTCTTTACGAATCTGGCAGCGAGATCTAGATCAATGATCAAGATCTATTATTTATTCCCCCAAGGCATTCTTATTTCTTGATTGGCTTCATGCCATGCATAGTATAAAACAATTAAATGTGTAATTAACTCAGTAGAAAAATATTAAATGCGTACATATGTCAGCTCAAATCTCATACAAGTCAGCCTAAACATTTCACATAAAAGTTTGAATCAATCCTGACATGTATGCAAAAACTGTTCTGCTCGGCACTTAACATCTCTATCACTCGACACATAATATTCTACTCGGCTCAGCATGATGTAACTCGACAACCTAAAAACTTCTTGACAATGTTGCTCGGCCTTGAATGTTTAGCTCGGCCACAGTGATAACCAACTAAAATTGCCTAACTAAATGACTAAGTGTTGGTCACTAATCATCAACAAAACTTAGGGATTAACAATATATATATATATATATATATATATATATATATGTGTGTGTGTATATATATGTATATATATATATATGTGTGTGTGTGTGTGTATGTATGTATGTATGTATATCAGACAATAATAGGGATCGGTCGAACGTGTGGATCGCACAATGCAAGTAACTATGTATCCATCCTCTACCACATAAAATACATCATATAGAAATGTAGGATAAACATGCCACACAGTTATGTAAAAGATATATTGCAACCATACGCATGCAAGTATGGGATGAGTAAAATCATCCTCACATATGCATAATCATCATGAAAATAACCAAAATATTATGACATCAATATTTAATATTAAATTATGGGTGGGCACTACAGAAGCTTTTGGTACTGATGTTTATACTCTAAATAGAGTTCATAATCATAGAAGTTACAATTAAGACTCCTTATGAATGATGGTTTAATCATACTCCTACTGCGAAATATTTCACAATATTTGGTTGTAAATTCTATATCAAAAGAGATGATGAGATAGGAAAGTTTTATGCTAGAAGTGATGAAGGAATCTTACATGGTTATTCTATGAAAAGAAAAGCTTATAAATTTTTCAATCTAAGATTGAGAAAGATGATTGAAGGTGCTAATGTGAGGACCGATGAAAAGTTCTAGATTCAAGAAAGAATATATGACTATAACCAGACAACATAGATTAGGGAGGTTACTGCAGATCAAGAAGAACATTTTGTGATTGAACATTAGATCAGGGTATGTCAAGATGAATCAAATGATCCTACTGAGATTCCTAAGAATCTTAGGTATGTTAAGAAAAACCATCCTAAAAATCAAATTATTGGCAATGAAAATAAAGGAATGATGACAAGATCGAGATTAAGAGATGAAATTTGTTTGATTTCTAAAGTTCAACCTACAACTACTTATGAGTCATGAAGAGATTAATCTTGGACTAAAGCTATGCAAGAAGAATTGGAACATATAAATAAAAATAACACTTGGTAACTAGTTCCTAGACCTAAAGATGAGAATGTTATAGGAACTAAGTAGGTTTTTAGAAATAAGATGAATGAAGAAGGAATGGCTATAATAAAAAAGGCAAGAAAGGTTTGTAAAGGCTACTCGCAAAGAGAAGGTATAGAATTTTAAGAGACATTTTCTCTTATTGCTAGGCTTGAGGCTATAAGATTATTTCTTTCTTATGTTGCACACAAAGAATTCAAATTATATTAGATGAATGTGAAATCTCCATTTCTGAATCGAGCTCTAGAAGAGGAAGCATATATTGAACAACTTGATGAATTTACTCTAATAGAAGATGCAAATATGGTTTGCAAGTTGAATAAGGTGTTTTATGGACTCAAACAAACACCTAGAGAATGGTATTCAATATTGTACAAGTACCTACCTTTTCTTGGTTTCAGAAAAGGTAATGCAGACAATAATTTGTACATAAGAACTAGTGAAGATGAAATTCTAATAATTGAAGTTTTTGTTGATGATATCATTTTTGGAGGAAATGATGTAATGAGTAAAAAGTTCTCTAAGGAAATGGAAAATGAATTTAAATTTCAATGATTGGTGAGATAAAAAATTTCCTTAGACTGCAAATTAATATGAACAAGAATGGCTTTTTTATTTCTCAGAAAAAGTATAGAAAGGAAATGCTGAAAAATATAGAATGGAAGAATGTAAACCCATGGGAGCACCTATAGTCACTAGTCACAAGCTTGCTACTACTGAAAAATCTTAGAGTGTTTTTCAGACAAAGTACAGACCATATGTTGTTCATGGAGTTGGAATTGTGGCAATATATCAAGTAGATCCCAAAGAGACACACCTTGTTGTTGTGAAAAGAGTATTTAGATATCTGAAAGGAACATTAGCTTATGGCTTATGATATAAGAAATCTTATGATTTTGATTTGCATGTTTATACTAATGCTTATTGGGAAGGAAATGTTGATGATAGAAAGAGTACAATTGGTGGTGCATTATTTCTTTGGAAAAGATTGGTTTCTTGGTTAAGTAAAAAATATGACTGTATAGCTCAGTCTACTGGTGAATTAGAGTATGTTGATGCTACTATAAATTGTACACAGGTTATTTGGATAAAGAAAATGTTGAAGGACAATGAGATAACATTTGATGAGCTAGTGGTTATCCAATGTGATACACTAGTATAGTGAATATGTCAAAGAATCTAGTTATGCATTCAAAGACTAAACATACTTCCATTAGGTGTCATTTCTTTATAGACAAGGTTACATAGAAGGATATTAGATTTGAGTATATCAGTACAAAGGAGAAGATAGAAGATATATTTACAAAAAAATTTCTAAATGATTCCTTTGATTATCTTAGAGGTATGCTTGGGGTGAGAGCCCCTCCTTGCAATAACTAAATTAATGTAGGAATGCATCAGTCTAGCAAATTTCAGAGCTATATCATTTTCAGGATTTGATGTATGGATATAATCCTTGAGGGGAGTGATCACATGAACATTATAGAACACATTTGGGTGAATTTTCACCTAATTGTTGGAGACATGAAGATTTGAAAAAGATACACCTTGCAGAGGAAAGAACAAGAGTTATGGCATTCTTTTCCATTGTTGTCAAAGCAGGAGAGAGTCTATGTAAAAATCCCTACTATTTTAGGGAGAGTTGTAATGAGGATAAATTGAGAAGATTATATTGAGAGTGAGTACTTTTGGGTTGATGGATTTTCCCATATGTTTCCAACAAGGCTAAAGGGGGATATTGTTGGAATTTTCTTATGTTATTTTTTTTGGCATTTATGTTTGGTGACTAATGTCAAGATATGTTTCTATGAAGACATAACAAACGGGTTATTATTGTTAATGGGTGACTGAAAAAAGTGTACGGGTTTTTACGGTTGTTTTAGAATGAGAGAATATTGTTATGTAAACATGGATGCACTGTAATATTATTTATAAGGTCACATGGATTACTATTGTAGATGGATTGAGTTATAATTTTTTCAGTGAAGACTGGGTACTTGATGATGACAGTGATCTTTTATAGTGTTAGTCTCTATGTTTTGAGGATAACTTGTGTGTGATAAGGATTCAAGATATTCAAGCTTGGGGAATGTCAAGACACATGTTGAGGAATATTTTTTATGATTTTTGAGTTGTAGGACTCTTGGTGACATCATTTGTGGCATGTGTTTTTATGGAGACCTATTTGGCACTGACTTCAGAGATGTAGCGTGTATTATGAACTGTGAGCTTGGATTACTGATCTTGGATTATATTTGATGAATTATAATTGATGTTTAATTGTTATAGTAACCACATGTATCTTAGCAAGTGTTTAAGTAATTTTTTGTGAATTGGGGAAGTCTTAATTGGCTGACCTATTTTCTTATTATAAATATGCATAAAAGAAATTTGTTTTCTTTAATGGAAACAGAGGTCAAAAAAAGTTTGGATGCTATGAGAATGTTTATGCAAAGTCTGCCGGATGTAGAGTAGAGGATGTGGTTAAGACACTTCATTCGAAATGATCAACCAAAGATAGTTTCTATCAGACAGTTCACTAGATTGTATATTTCTTATATACACCTGTATTTTAGATAGTAACTTGTGAGCATGGATTTAACCTTCTTTAGGTAGTGAGCCTAATATTACCCTTGAATCCTAATAGGGTCTTTCCTTTAATAGGTACTATGTATTATAATGCAATAATAAGATCCTAAAAGGGCCAAATATTTTAGCACAGGTACTATACTCTGAGTATATAATTTGTGGGTGCTAATTCCCACCAGGGTTTTAGCTTTAATAGGGTTTCCTTGACAACAAAGGATAGTGTTATGGTGTTGTATTTACTATGTTAAAATTTTGGTTAAATTTTTGACTTTTAATTTTTAATTTTTAATAATTTGTCTCACAACAGATTAACCCCCCCCCCCCCTNCCCCCCCCCCCCCCTCTGAGTTCTGGTTGTGGACTATTATTTTGTGAATGTACTTATATCTCTTCAAACTTGTTTCTCATTTATATCAGATACAATGTACATTTATCTAGGGAAGGCATAATCCTCAATGTTATTATAATTTTCTATTTGTATAAGGGATAGCAATTTCCTTGGCCTTAGGCCTAAACCCTGTAAATAGTATAATCTTTTAGTGAGTGTGACCCTCATCGTTGTTTGTCTCAATTTGTATTTTCCACATAAATATATTCTTTTTTTGTTATGAATCCTTTTATTTCATATTTTCTACAACTAGATTAATGGATTATGTTGTGAATTTATAAAATGATGTATGATTTGTATAGGTTGGTTCAATCCCCTTCTCAGCATTAAATGGTGTTCAACACAATATTTCTATAAATTCCTCTATCCTAAGTAATATACCATTCATATGTTTAATTATCATATTAGATGAGAATGTAAGGAGGTTCTTGTTGTGGTAACTTCATTCAAAAATTAGCTAAGAGAGTATACCAACCAAGGTCATGGCTCACTTAAGATAATTGTCTATTTTGTAAAAATAAAATTAACATTTTATTTTAGTTTATTAATTATTATTTAGAAGTCCACACTTTCTAATTCTTAAATTTTTTTTTTTTGACTATATTAGAATATGGAGAACCTTGGAAAATTACATAGCAATCATGATGATAAAAGAGAAAATCTTATGAGTAGTGAGATTCAGAAATAACAACGAAAGAAGTCTTTGACCAAAGAATGGAACCGACTAGAGACAAGGGTCTTGACACTAAATAGCAGAATATTCTTTCATAAAATTTGAAAGAGTAAGAGGATAAGGGGAAGGACCTTTCCTTGTACAAACTGTTATCCAAGAAATAATATTTTACAATCTACCCCATTACAATTGAAATTAATAAGCGAAACCCGATAGGGGGGTCAACAACAAGAAAAGGGGATGATATTATAGGGAAATATATAGTCATAAACCATAGGAGAATAAATAATATATCAAGAAGAGTTAAAAAGTGAGATGAGTTGATCATAAAGTAGGCCAAACTACCTAACAAACTTATAGGCATGTAAGGGTCATATTAAGGAACAAGGTAATCATTAAAACCCTAAAAAGACCAAACCTTAGAAAATGGAGGAAACTTAAGGTTCATGTTCAATATTCCTTATAATTATTTCACTAAGTAATAAATCCTTTGTAATGTAAAATAGATTAGTTTGAAGCTAGGAGATGAGTCACAAATTAGTGGCAATGGTTGTGCCCTATGAATCCCAAATCATGAAAATCACATCCCTAGAAAAAGGTATGTAGATGTCAATGCTACAAAAATGTGATCAAATGTGAAACGACCCATTTGAGAAGTAGACTCATAAACCTTCATTAAAATCTAGTTATTTTGTCACTAGCCTAATAACAATACACATCCCTATTATAAAGGGAAGATTAGGAAATTTGGACCAAGACTAACACACATGAATTAATTCATCACAGGGATTGATTGAAGTGGACAAGGGTTCAATATATATATATATATATATATGAAACGACCCATTTGAGAAGTATNTATATATATATAGACACACACACACACACACACACACACACACACACACACAGATACACATATATACATATATATGAAATGACCCATTTGAGAAGTAGACTCATAAACCTTCATTAAAATCTAGTTATTTTGTCACTAGCCTAATAACAATACACATCCCTATTATAAAGGGGAAGATTAGGAAATTTGGATCAAGACCAACACACGTGAATTAATTCATCACAGGAATTGATTGAAGTGGACTAGGGTTCTATATATATATATATTTGAGAGCGAGAGTTTTTTTATGTTGAACCTTTGGTATTTTTGTCTTTGCTTATTGTCATTGATGTCAATATAGCCTGATGCTCCAATGTGCAGATGATGATGGTCAGAGGAATCAGATAATTAAAGTTCATTAATGAAACCTAGTTTTTTAGTGCATTATAATCCTAATTGATCTCCTATATGGTTTCAATATTCACTATGTTGATTAGTGTTAAGTTTTAGAATGGTTAACACTTTATATAGTTAGTTAACCTTAAGCCAATCATAATTTCATAACTAACTAATTTCAGCCTAATCTATTTTGTGCATATTATGTGTTAAAAAAATCCCCAACAATTATACATTTTCGGAAAGTTAAAAAAAGAAAATGAAATGGGTCATTTGTAGTTTCAGATTTCAACATGACCATACAGTTGAAAGTTTCTTTTGACCAAGGCAATTTTAGAGAGTTATAACTGTTTCTGGTGAGTTTGGTCTAATTTCAGTTTGGGGTATGTAACAATCTAAAAAATTTCAACTTCCTTGGTTTATAAGTAGTGGATAGATTCCTATAAAATATAAAATAGGTGGTTTGCATAAAAAGTGCAGGATTTGAGAGATATGTATAGTAGATGAGAAGGATAGTGTGTAGTCGACAAGAGAAAGTTTTGAATGGTAATAATATTTATTTCAAATTTAAAATGTGTTGAATAATTGATGATTTTAGGGTATAATAAGATATTATGGATGGTTTATAATATTATTTTTAGTTGTTTGAATCATTCATTAATCACATATTCTAATGGTACATACATTTACAATTGAATGCTTAATGTTTTGAGGGGAAACTAGTTGTTGATTTCTCAAGAAGGCTAATGGTTTAGAGATCATTTAATCAATTTATCTTGTTGAATTAAAATTTGAGATCATGTTATCAGATTAATGGATTCATATCATAGTCTAAGACTTTTTTTGTGATAAATATCATATGTAAAAGAAGACTTGTATTGATATAAAAAAATCAGTAAGAGAGAGAAGAGAATTGTATCTTGCTTTATGTTTTCAACTTGGAGTTGAATTTTTGATTCATGATTTGTGTTGTAATAGAGATGATCCTCTAATTTTGTATCTCATTTATTCAGTTTGGAAGTTGGTGCTTCTTGTATTCATGAATTTGGTGCTTTAGGTGTAAGGGATTGGTGTTCTTTGAAATTGGTGTTTCTAAAATAGGGTGTTGGTGCTTTCCAGAGTTGTAACTCTAAAAGTTTTTCCCAAGAGGCTAATAACATTTCAGATTAAAAGTGGGTTTTTAACCTAATGGTTTTCCACTATAAATATTGTGTAATGTGTTCTTTCATTTCTTTTTCTTATTTCATAACTTCATATTATAATTTTAAAAACTCAGAAGATTCAAAGTTGAAAAGAACATATTTTTTAAGTAACTAGTGATTCACCCCCCCCCTCATAGTGGTGTTTGTATTCCAGTAAGTGGTATCAGAGAAAGGATCCCTGAATTAAGTTTAATAACTTTGGGTAGATTTTGGTTGAGTGGAATACTTATCTATAATGGCTCAAGATAGTTCTTCAAAGGTTCCTATTTTTTTATGGATCAAATTATGCTTTTTGGGAAGTTATGATGCAAAATTTCTTGTTGTCAATTAATGTTGATGTTTGGGCTTCAATTGTTAATGGTTATAATGTTCCTAATTCTTTACCTACAAATCTTGATGAAAAGTGGAAGTAGGAAATTAATATGAAGGCTAAATTTTCTATATTTAATAACTTATCTAAAGATGTTTTTGTTAAGGTAATGCATTGTAGATATTCTAAAGAAGTATGGGACAAGTTGAAAAACACCTATCATGGTAATGATAGAGTTAAATAAGCCAAGATAGAATATTTAAAATCAATATTTGAAGATCTAAAAATGGGAGATGATGAAAGGGTAGAATACTAGTTATCTTCTTAAGGTAGATAAAATTGTGAATGGCATAAGAGGACTTGGTGAAACAATTGATGATATTGATGTTGTTAAGAAAGTATTAATATCTCTTTCTGATAAATCTGATTCTAAGATATTTTCTGTAGAATAAACTAGAGACATTAACAATTACACATTGGAAGATATTCATGGAGCACTTATATCTTATGAAATGCGAAAGTTTGGCAAGCAGGAATCCACAAGAAAAGAAGCAGCATTTAAGGTAGAAAAGAAAATGAAGGAAGTCTCATCAGAATTAGAAGACCTTGATATTATTGAAGAACATGTCTCAAGTAAATTAAGTAAAGGAGAAGGTAAATACAAAGGTAAACTTCCTTTCAAATTCTTTAATTATGGTGAAATAGGACAATTTGCATCTAAATGTCCTTATAATAGAAATGATGAAATAGATAATGAGAAAGAGAAATCAAGTAAAAAGAAATTCTATAACAGAAAGAAGCTCTTTAAGAAGAATAAGAGTTTAATATCTGATGTATCAGATAGTGAATCTAGTAGCTTTGAATGTGATGAAAATTAAGTTTTATTCATGGTTGTAGAAACTACTTGTAAAGAATAAGATAGCGATGATGTTGTTGAGCTTGTTGGGGCTGATTTAGAATGTGAATTTCTTTATGTACTTAAAAAGATCAAGGAATTAAAAAGGAATTTAAGTGTTAAATAAAATCAACTCTTAAAATAAAAAGAGAACTTTGAAAAATAAACTAAGAAATTAAATCAACAAGTTATATAATTGAAATTACAACTTGAGGAACAAAAGAGAATTGTCTTTGTCACTAAGGAAGAGTTAAGTTCTAAAGACCAGGAATATACAAGGTTAATGAATGAAGTAGTATAATATAAAATTAATTTAAAAAATATGAGAATACTAATCTAGATGACATGTTAAGGAAACAAAGAAGAAATGATAATCTAACTGGAATTGGTTTTGAGCTTGGACAATGTTCTACTGACAAGAAAGATAATCTTTATTTGCGATATTCAAATCTTAAAGTAAGGAGATAGATCAGCATACTACCACATCAAATATAGGTAAAAATGTAGGATTTAATCAGATTTATAATTATAAAAGGAAGTTTATATCAAGAACTTCATTCGTGAGTAAAATATCTTCAAACATGTTCACTTCTTTCTTTGATGGGTATTGCTTCATGTGTCATGAATATGGACATAGAATAAGTAATTGAAAATATATGTCAAGGAGGTTTTCAAAGTTTTATTTTTTTATTCCTTTCATAAAATTAATTATATAAGATTTTACAAATGTAATCTCTTTGGTCATGTTATGAGGAATTGCAAAACTAAGTCATTTTAGAATGATCAATCTTATACTAGTCTACATGTTGATAGAGAATTTGATACTAAAGTGACTACGATATGGAGGCCTAAGAATAATAAGTCTATGTTTTTTCAAATGGATTTACATTCTAAATAAAAGGATTTGTGGATAATTGGTAGTAGTTTCTCTATACATGTATGACAGGTGATAAAACAAAGTTTGACAAATTAATTAATTACAAAGGTGGTAGTGTGAGTTTTGTGATGGTTCTTCAAGGAAAATTAAATTTTTGGGTTCTTTGATGTTGAGTGAAAAAATGTTTTTTTATGATGTATATTATGTTGACGGATTAAAGAATAATATTCTAAGAGTTAGTCAAATTTGTGATAATGGATATGAAGTTGTGTCTGATGATCATGATTGTAAAATCAAATCTCGACTAGGACAGTTGATTGCATCGGGTAAAAGAGCAAAAGGGAATATATACAACTCAAAAGATATAAAAAATACTAACAATCATGAAGATGTATGTCTTATGGGATAGGTGAATGAAGTTATGAAGGATAAAAAGGAAATAAGAATGGATAATAATCTTCTCCAAGACAATGATAATGTCTTGAACAAATCAGATAATAAAGTTGAAGAAGGTGAAGAAGAGATAAAAAAAAATTTAAAAAAAGAACACCAGAACCAATAGGTACAAAGGCTACAGGAACAAGACTAAATAAATATCATCCATAAGAATATATTATAGAAGTCAAAAAGGTAAATAAATTGGCTCATATATTCACAAAATCTCTCTCAAAAGATGTGTTTGAAGGTTTGAGAACCATATTAGGAGTTCTCTCTCATTCTACTCTTACTTAAGTTAATTAGTGTGTGATAGGTTTTAGGGGGAGCATTTATGATCCTTTTTGCAACTGAAACCTTGATGAAACTCCTTTTTCATTGATGTCAAAGGGGGAGAAATGTATGAGGAAAAAATATTAAAATATGTGTTGATGGATTCTCTATAGGCAATGATATACAAGTGATACAAGTACATGCAATGGTTAATGTTGATGGATTCTATGCAGGTAATGATATATAGGTGATACAGGTACATGTAGTGGTTAATGTTAATGGAGTCTATACAAGGGATCATATACAATTAAATCAAGAGGTTAATATGGTTTTTTAGGTATTGAAATTAATGCCTAAGGGGGAGTATGTTGAACCTTTGGTATTTTGGTCTTTTCTTATTGCCATTGATGTCAGTATAGCTTGATGGTTCAATGTATAGATGATGATGGTAATAGGTCTCACAATATTAAATTTCATTAATATCACATGTTGTTTTAGTGAATTATAATCCTAATTGATCTCCTATATGATTTGAATATTCACTATGCTTATTATTGTTAAGTTTCAGAATGGTTAACACTTTATATAGTTAGTTATGCTTAAAACAGTCTTAATTTCATAACTAAATGATTTTAGTATAATCAATTTTTTGCATATTAAGTGTTAAACAAACTCCCAAATATTTTACATTTTCAGAAAGATAACAGAATAAACAAAAATGGTTTGTTTCTAGTTTCAGATTTCAACATGACTGTATAGTTCACAGTTTCTTTCGACCAGGGTAGTTTTAGACAGTTATAACCGTTCCTGGCTAGTTTGGTCTAATTTTAGTTTGGGGCATCTAACAGTCTAAAAAATATCAATTTCCTTTGTTTATAAGTAGGGGATACATTACTATAAAATATCCAACAGGTGGTTTGCAGAAAAAGTGCAGGATTTGAGAGATATGTATAGTAGACTAGAAGGATAGTGTGCAGTCTACAAGACAACATTTAGAATGGTAATAATATTTATTTCAAATTTAAAATGTGTTGAATCATTGATGATTGGAGGGTATAAGAAGAGATTGAGGATGGTTTATAATATTATTTTCACTTGTTTGAATCATTCATTAATAATATATTTTAATGGCAAAAATATACAATCAAAAATTTTATAACACGCTAAAGGATGGCTACACTACCTCAAAGGTAATACTTGCATATAAAACAGTGTAGAAGAAAAATAGTAAACATTAGTTTATTAATTTTTTGGTAAAATTTAGACTCTAATTATATCAAGGAGTAATGTTAATTAATAAATTTATGTAAGGTCTAAACATTTTTTATTTAATTAAATTATTCATTTAAGTTTATTAGTGTTGTGACATTATTATCGACATGGGGGTCTTAACCAGCTCTTGTCCTCACATTAAACATTCATTAGGGTAGTATCGTCTCCCTTGACTAATATTGTACATGGTTGACTTTTGGTCAACCATGGTCAAATTTCCTCTTTTTGTCCCAATTTTTGTTCCAGGTGTTCCCTATACCCCATGGACCCTAGGATTTCAATTTTGTGTCTTTTGAAGATGGTTGACTTTTTAGTCAATTCTGGTTGGCTTTTGGGTCAACAGCCTTGATTTGCATGTGTAAGCCTTCCTAAGGGCGTAGCATACCCTAGAAAATTCCTTACACATATTTTGGATTATAGTCAAATTTTGGTCAACTATCTCAGTTTGCATGCAGATTGAAGTTTGTATCTTAGGGATCCCTGTAGCATAGTTCTAAGAGCTATCCTACCTCTTATGGAGTTTTCGTTTACTATTTTAAAATTTTTTGGGTGTTTTTTTGCCCAAATTTTGGGCATGACAGTACATACATATACAATTCAATTCTTAATGTTTTGAGGGGAAAGTAGTTATTTATTTCTCAAGAAGGCTAATTGTTTGGAGATCATTTAATCAATTTATCTTCTTAAATTGAAATTTGTGATCATGTTATCAGATTAAGGGATTCATATAAGATTGTAAGTCTTTTTTTGTGATAAATATCATATGTAAAAGAAGACTTGTATTGATACAAAAAATCAGTAAGAGAGAGAGAGAGAGAGAGAGAGAGAGAGAGAGAGAGAGAGAGAGAGAGAGAGAGAGAGAGAGAGANAAGAGAGAGAGAGAGAGAGAGAGAGAGAGAGAGAGAGAGAGAGAGAGAGAGAGAGAGAGAGAGAGGTATTCTACGGTAAGTTTTCAACTTGGAGTTGAACTTTTGATTCATGATTTGTATTTTAATAGAGATGATCCTCTAATTTTGTATCTCATTTATTCAATTTGGAAGTTGGTGCATCTTGTATTCTTGAAGTTGGTGCTTCAAGTATAAGGTATTGGTGTTCCTCGAAATTGGTGTTTCTATAAAAGGGAGTTGGTGCTTCCCAGAGTTGTAGCTCTAAAATTTTTTCCCAAAAGGGTAATAAAGTTTCAGATTAAAAGTATTTTTTACCCTAAGGGTTTTCCACTATAAATATTTTGTAATGTGTTCTTTCATTTCTTGTTCTTATTTCATAACTTCATATTATAATTTTAAAAATTGAAAAGATTGAAAGTTGAAAAGAATATATTTTTTAAGTAACCACTGATTCACCCCCCTCTTAGTGGTTTTTGTATTCCAACAGTTTCCCTAGGTCCAATGGTGACCCACCATTAAACCATGATATTTAGATGAAGAAAAGATACAATAAAGAAACCTTTAAAGTAGGGTAAAATCTCAATCATTTTTTTTTATCTTACTCTTCCAAGAAGTGATTTTGTAACTATCCAAATCATGAAGAGAAGGTATGAGATAGGAGAAACAACATACAAATCCTATTCATGCATAATATGTTTTAATATCAAGAACATCTATACTACAAGTTATCACTACATAATTTTTAGGACCGCGGAGAGGAGTGTGTGCTCCTAGACCATGAGAAAGATCAAACATGGTTATTTTGGAAGAACTAAAAGTCATGATAGAGGATTTAGACTCTAGAAAGGGATCAAAACAACTTCATATACTAGCTATACCAATATAAGAAACACTAGAGTCATCGCTAATAACAAGGACATCTTGTAAGTATTAGCAAGCACTGAGAGGAGAGGGGTGAATGAGTGTAAACAAATACTTAATAAATTTCACCACTCATCTAACAAATCTAAGTAGCAACTTCAAACTAATGAAACATACAACTAATAATACCAAATATAAGTAAAAAACTTCAATCATCCACAAAATCAACATACATGACACATATATTTTTCACATGGAAACCCTTGTTAGAGGGGAAAAACCATGATGGGGATGACACCCACAAATCACCTTACTGCAGTAAAAATGTTTGCCTTGTTAGGACCTACAATACCCTTTCTAGGGTTCACCTTGCTAACATGGACTAGTACCTTATTAGAAGTAACAAAATACTTGTTAGAGTCTACCTTATTAGATAATTTCAACATTTAGTAAAGAAGTTACTGTGTTAAAGGATTTACAATAAATACTTGTTAAGGTCTACGTGGTTAAAGGATTTAACCTAGTGCAACTATTAGGAAAAAAAGTAACTATGATCTGTAGAATCTGATTCATTCCCTATTAGTTCCTTTTGGTTCCTTTGCTTTTTGACATTGTACTGATCTCTAATCCTTCAATCTCCAATCTTTGCACTTTAAAATATGATGACAACCCTAAATCACATGATTTATCTCTCCTTATATATTGAGTTCTTAATTCAGTTAAGAATTGGAAACTTTCCATCCAAGATGGAAAAAAATACTTATCAACCTCCTCAAAATCAACCTCAATCATACCTAAAATGTTTTCACCAAACATAATATAAATTATCATAAATTATAGCCAACCTTAGATCCATCACCTTAATTGATTCATCATGAAATTCTAATGAGTGACCCATTAGGTACACTATCTTCCATATTTTAAACATAATTCACTACAAACATTGAATGAGCTATAGTGATCAAAACCATGCCTTCCTTATACCATATGAATGTCTCCTCTTAGATCACATCTCTTGATTGATCAAGAGCTCCCATTCCTAGAGATTTCTTTCTCCCTACTAGACCTTCTCTTGGTCTTCCTTAGGGTTCCTATCATCACCCTAACTAGAGGATTCCTATCTGATCCTCCAACTCACTAGGAGCTCTCCAACAAGTTCAATTCCTCACTAGATCCTTCTCAGTAACCCTTCACATTCATGGATTGCCTTGGTCATCTACTCTCCCAACTATCTTATCTACTTATGGATTGGATTCCTGACTTATTTTAGGTCTCTTTACACTCCTCTAGATCCAATCTTATGGATCTTTCACCCTATTTCCAGTCGGGTTCAATATTTCTAGTGTTCTAGGCTTTGTAGCATTTTTAGGCCTATTAGCCCTCCTAAACACTGAAAAAGTGGATTTCCTCTCAAAATAACTTAACACCCTTGGAATATAAATACATATTCCTTATTGATTTTTCCTAGGCTTTAATATTTTCTAGGTCTTAGGTTCCCACCTTGTTGGTACAATGGACTTTCACCAAACCGCTAAAATTGAGGCTTTCTAGGATATGAACATTGTTTTGGCTTCTTGGATTTCTTTAACTACACTAAAAAATTCCTCTACTCTTCTCCTTCCATCAAAATGTCTATATTACATGCCCCTACAATACTCTACCAATGATTGGCACACACCAATAACCAGGCAATCTTTATTACCTATGTTATGTTCAGTTCCCCTAGCCAAAATAATCAGTACTTGCCTAGGGCTTGAATGTTCTCATGTCTTCCCTACACATAAACACTCTATGTAAATTTTATATACAAGGCTTTACTTGATTCCAAGTGGTCATAGGAATTTAGACCATAGGAACTCCAAGAAAAGCCATTATCTACATGACTGGTCCAAAACTGGACAATGAACCAATAAAACCTAAGTAATTTGCAAAATGCCAACCAGTATGTTTAAACGATCAAGCCAATGCCATTGAGACTAAGAAAATAACACACAAAACACTCTCTATGCATTAATTCAACCCATTCAATCTATTAAACTCTTGGATGATGGCTCTGTCTACAAAATATAGTGTAAAACCTTACTTTTCCACAAATAGTTTGTACAAAATGAGCTCCAACTGTCACTTTAGGGTTGGTTCCACCTTATATATATTATTCCCACATGTTTGGGCCCTCATTTCATGATTTGGGAATAATTAAATTCAATTCCTAAATATGAGGAAATGTGGTCATGACAACTTTGCAAAGTTGCAAATGTTGTCATGATAACTTTTACATCTTTTGTCAAAATGACATTTTCCCAATTCCAATGGCCCAAAGTGGTCCTAAAATGTATCATATGACCTTAAAAAACTTTAAAAAAATTAAAATCCTTGAATGCCACTCCATTTGGAGTTTTGGTCAACCCTTTGACCTTTTGGTTGACTTCTAAGGATATAGATCCCTAGATGCAACTTGACCTCAACAACTACCAAACCCTAATTACAACTAACCCTAAACACACCTTAGACAAACTTGGGACTTTTTAACATAGTCCTTATTCACTGATGGTTGGCCAAATCAACCTATAATCCAAAATGACTAAAAATATCTTTCAAAGACCTTAGGGTGCTCCAGCACCATCCTCCCCCTGCAACAAACAAGTTAGGGTACATGTGGTGTTAGGAATTCCTTAGTAATTCCATCCTTCATGAATTCACTCTTAGCTATTCAAATGGCTTCTGACTCTGGTTGTTGCCTCCACTTCACTAGATGTTCCATATAGATCTTATGCCTGGTCTGCTTCTTCACTCTTGAATCCAATATCCTTTCAGCTTGTGGTTTGATCTGATTTAGAGTCTTAAACTCTCCCACATCCTTATTCACTTAAGTACTATACTACACTTCATCCATTTCTATCCCTTTATACTTTATGAAATCCTTCACATTTAATATTGGAGAAATTGACATCTCCTTGGGTAGCTCCATCTTATAGGTATTGGGTCCATACTTGGCCAACACCTTGCAAGGACCAATCCTTTTCATCTGCAACTTACTAGGTATCCAATTTTGTAGACTAGCCTTATTCAAAAACACAATTACTAGATCACCCACTTCAAATTGCAAATCTCTTCTTCCCTCATCCCTCTTGGATTTCAACTTTTGATTGGCCTCCATTAATGTCTTCCTTACTTGTTCATGTACCTCTCTCATTGACTGAGAGAAATCATCAGCATGACCACTAATTCCTTCATAACTTTATATGTCTCTCAAATCAAGTACACCCCTTGGGTGTATCTCATAAACAATCTCAAATGAGCTCTTATCTGTGGTCCAATTTGTGCTCTCATTCTAGGCAAATTCTACCTGAGGTATCACTTGCTCCCAACTTTGTCCATATTCCTTGGTCAAACATCTCAATAAATTTCCAAGTACCCTATTGATCACCTATGTTTGGCCATCTGTTTGAGGATGATAAGCTGAGCTATGTGATAATTTGGTTCATAGCCTTCTCCAAAATGTCTTTTAGAATTGTCCCATAAACTTCACATCTTTGTCTGCAACTATGCTTGTTGGCAAGCTGTGTATCCTCACTATCTATTTAAAGAACAAATGGGGAATATGGATAGCATCATGTATTGTCTTGCATGGATCAAAATGGATCATCTTGCTAAATCTATCTACCACCACAAATACACTATCTAAACAGTAGGTGTCCTAGGTAGTCCCATAATGAAATCCATACTGATGCAATCCCATGGTATACTTGGGATGGGGCAATGGCTGATATAAGCCATCATTTGATGAAGTTCCTTTTTCCTTTTGACACACCCCATACTTCTCTACATATCTCCTTATATCCCTCTACATTTTTTCCACCAATAGAACCTCTCCACTAGATCAAAGGTCTTATTCAACCCAAAGTGTCCACTTAGACCCCCATTATCATTTTCTTGTATGAGGTTCTCCCTCATGGACCCCCTTGGCACACATAACTATTTCCCTTTGAACAACAATCCATCTTGAAGATTATAATTTGCATACACACTGTGAAAGTGATTCTTAAATTCTTTGCACACCTTATAGCTCACTGAGAAGTCTATATCTCCTTCATAAAGGTCCTTAAACCCTTCTACCCATGTACTCTACAACTAAATCTCTTGTACTATAAGTATCCTTCTACAAAGGGCATCTACAACTTTGTTTTGTACCCCCTTCTTATGTTTTGACTGCAAAAACTCAATCCATTTGATGTGCCTCAAACTAATTTTTTCTTGAGTATTGATATGAACCAATTCTTGGTTATTTGTAAAGACAACAAACTCTTTAGGAAATAAATCATGCCTCCATTTATTTAAGGCTTGTACAAGAGCATATAGATCCAAGTCATAGGAAGAGTACCTAGACTTTTCCTCATTCAATCTCTCACTGAAGAATGTCATAGGCCTACCTTCTTTGCTTAGTGGCTACTTCTCTTTTTAACCTTTCAAACCCCTCATTAGCTACCTTGGTCCATACAAATTTAATTTTCAACCCTCCTCTAATGGTCTCTAGGACTGGAGGACAAATTTCACTGAATCTCCTAATGAGCTTCCTATGGAATTGGGATAACCCATGGAAGCTCCTCACTTTAGTCCCTGTCTTAGGAGTAGGCCAGTTCAATAAGGCCTCTACTTTGTCTTTATCCATTTTCAAGTCACCTTGGGAAACCAAAAATCCTAGGTAGACTATTTCTTCCTTCATGAAATCACTCTTTTCAAGATTGATGGTGAGATTTTCCTCCTACAACCTCTTCAATACTAACTCCAAGTGCTTCATATGATCCTCCTTTGTCTTGCTAAAAATGAGGATGTCATCTAAATAAAAAACTACAAATATACCTATGTAGTCTTTCAAGACCTCATTCATCATCCTCATAAAGGTACTAGGTGCATTGGTAAGCCCAAAGGGCATAACTAACCATTCATATAAACCTGCTATTATCTTAAAGTCTGAATTCCACTCATCACCTTCCTTCATCCTAATATGGTAGTAACCACTTTTCAAATCAATTTTGGAGAAGTACTTAGCACCCCCCAAACAATCCATCAAATCTTCTATCCCAGGAATAAGAAATCTATATCTAATAGTTATCCTATTTATTTCCCTAGAATCAGTACACATCCTCCACTTACCTCCCTTCTTAGGAACCAACACCACTGGAACAACACATGGTCTTATGCTCTTTCTAATCAACCCATGGTCCAAAATTTCTTATACTTTCTTGGCTATCTCCTTGTTTTGCTCTGGTGTCATTTTATATGTAGCCTTATTTGGAAAAGATGCTCCTGGTACAAAGTCAATCTGATGACTTATCTCCCTCTTTGGTGGTAGTGTAGTTGGTGTACCCTCACATATTATGTCTTTGAATTGATCCAGCAGTTGTTTCACTTCCTTTGGCATAGGTGCTTGCTTATGAGCCTCCTCCCCAATTGGCTTTAATATGATTTCATATCCAACTCCTTCCTCTTTCATATCCCTTAGGAATTCCTTCCCACTCATCAACAATGTACTAGATTTTGTCTTCTTCACTTTCTTCCTCTAGGAGAGACTTAATTTTGAAAGTTACCCCATTTTTCTTGAAGTTGTACTTGTTCTCTTTGCCATTATGGATAGGTTCCCTGTCATACTACCATGGTCTACCAAGCAACAGATGGCATGCATCCATTGGAAATACATAAAAAATTATCTTATCTTGATACTTTCCAATGGTAAACTCTACCCACACTAGCTCATTTACCAAGATATTTTGCCCCTTGTTTAACCATGTAACTTTATAGGGACACACATGTGGAATCTTGGTGAGTTTAAACTTCTCTACTACCTCCTCAGATATAACATTATTTGTGCACCCTGAATTAATTAAAACTTTGCACACTTTCCCCAATATCTTGCACTTGACTCTAAAAAGATCCCTTCTCTGCTTATGTTCATGTTTGGTGGGTGTCTTGATCAAAATTCTTCTTAGCATGAGGTGTTTTCCCTTCTCTGAATCTAGACTCACCTCTGATTTTTTAGAGCAGTCCTCTTCTTGGACATAGGCTATCTTTTTCTCTCCTTGTGAAGCTGAGGGTTTGTCAGGGAATCTATATGAAGGGTGCCCCAAATGTCCATAGTTGTAGCATTTCATGGAAGAAAAGTGAGAGCTTCTCCCAAAACCCCCTGATCTTCCTCTTCCACTATTATAAGAACTCCTTCCTCTATTGTATCCACCTCTATTTCTTGATTCATGCCCTTGCTTTGTATATCTGGAGTCAGCTTGACCCCTACTGTCATTGCCTCTTCCATGTGTGCCTCCTCTATGGCCACCTCTATTGTCTCTACCCCTTCCCATTCCTTTGGAGTTAGAGTCTTGTTTCTTCCTAAGTTTCTATTTCACTTTCAAAGCCATTTGGAAACAACTATGAATAGAAATTAGGGTAAAGAGACTGAGTTATTCTTTTATATTCCACCTTAATCCATTAAGGTAATGGGAAACGTTGATGCTCTATGTCTCATGTATCCTTGATCTAAGACAAAGCTTCTAAAATTCTTCAGTATATGATGACACATCTAGGTCCTTTTGCCTAAGGTTCTGCCTCTTCTTATGTAGTTGAATGTCATAGTCTTCTAGAAGGTATTTCTCCTTCACTTTTGCCACCATTTATTTCCAATTTTCTATGGGCTTCTTTCCCTCTTTCTCTCTTTCTTCCTGTAGAAAATTCCACCATGTGAGCGTTTTTCCTCTTAGCCTAGACTTGGCTATCTTTACCTTTTTTTCTTCTATGATCCCATCACATTCAAAGTGGTTCTCCATACCTTCAATCCATTCCATAACCATCTCTGCATCCATTTTACCAGAGAACACTAGATTTCCTTCTAGAGCCTTCCCACTCAATGCTTTGAGTGCCTTGAGAAATGGTTCCTCAGGTAGAGGAGGGTCAGGCTCTAGTTCTATCTCCTCCTCTACTGGTTTCTTCCCCTTGTCTTCATCTTCACTCATCTGCTCCTTGATCCTATTGGCTATCTCTACAATCTCTGCCATCTTTAACTTCATTTCTTCCATTGCTTCTTCAAGAAGCCTATTCTTGTCTTGCTTCTCTAAAAAGTCTCTTGCCAATTCGACATTATTCACCATGATGTTCTCGCCTATGGATTCACTCCTCTCTTACATACACCAATAAACTCCCAAGCCTTTCAATGGCTCTAGTATAAATTTTATGGGGAGCTCCTACTCCTAGAGCTTTCTTTCTCTCTATAGACCTTCCCTTTGTCTTCCTTAGGGTTCATATCACCACCCTAACTAGGGGATTCCTATCTGATCCTCCAACTCACTAGGAGCTCTCCAACAAGTTCAATTCCTTACTAGATCCTTCTCCATAACCCTTCACATTCATGGCTTTCCTTGGTCATATACTCTCCCAACTGTCTCATCTACTTTTGGATTGGATTCCTGACTTCTTTTAGGTCTCTTTCCACTCCTCTAGATCCAATCTTATGGATCTTTCACCCTATTTCCAATCAGTTTCAATATTTCTAATGTTCTAGGCCTTGTAGCCTTTTTAGGCCTATTAGCCCTCCTAAACACTAAAAAGGTGGATTTCCTCTCAAAATCCCGTAACACCCTTGGAATATAAATACATATTCCTTGTGGTTTTTTTCTAGGCTTTAAGATTTTCTAGGTCTTAGGTTCCCACCTTGTCCATACAATGGACTTTCACCAAACCCCTAAAATTGAGGGTTTCTAGGGCATGAACACTGGTTTGGCTTCTTGGCTTTCTTTAACTACACTAAAAACCTCCTCTGGTCTTCTCCTTCCATCAACATGTCTATATTACATGCCCGTACACTCCTTTACCAATGATTGGCACACACCAATCACCAATCAATCTTTATTGCCTCGGTTATGTTCAGTTCCCCTGGCCAGAATAACCAGTACTTGCCTAGGACCTGAATGTTCTCACATTTTCCCTGCACATAAACACTCCACACACCATATGTACATTTTATATACAAGGCTTTAAATTATTCCAAGTGGTCATAGGACTTTGGACCACGGGAACTCCCAGAAAAAGCCATTATCTACATGACAGGTCCAAAACTGGACAGTGAACCAGTAAAACCTAAGTAATTTACAAAATGCTAACTAGCATGTTTAAAAAATCAAACCAATTCCACAAAGACTAATAACATAACACACAAAACACTCTCAATGCATTAATTCAACCCATTCAATCCATTAAAGTATTGGATGATGACTATGTCTACAAAATACAGTGTAAAACCTTACTTCTCCACAAACAATCCATACAAAATGAACTCCAATAGTCACTTTAGGGTTTGTTCCACCTTATATATCCTATTCCCACATGTCTGGACCCTCATGTCAGGATTTGGGTATAATTAAAGCCAATTCCTAAAAATTAGGAAATGTTGTCATGACAACTTTCAAAACTTGCAAAAGTTGTCATGACAACTTTTACATCTTTTGTCAAAATGACATTTTCCGGATTCCAATGGCCCAACTTTGTCCTAAAACTTATAATATGACCTTAAAACACTTTAAAATATTAAAATCCTTGAATTCCACTCCATTTTGGAGATTTGGTCAACCCTTTGACCTTTTGGTTGACTTCTAAGGATATAGACCCCTAGATGCAACTTGACCTCAACAACTACCAAACCCTAATCACTACTAACCCTAAACACACCTTAGACACACTTGGGACTTTATAAAAGATTCCTTATTCATTGATGGTTGGCCAAACTAGCCTACAATAAAAAATGACTAAAATGACCTTTCAAATACCTTAGGGTTCTCTTGCACCATTGATTTTATTTGTAACTCGACCGCTGAAAATTTAACTAACTAAAATTGTTGTTCCTATCCATCTCATATACACTGATCAACATAGATAACATTATCTTCCTTTATCAATCCTATACAAATCTTATCCATTTTTCCTATCATATTACCTAAAAATGTCTCCATCAATGAAAACCAGTTATGTATCTTCAACTGACCAATCTATAGATCTCTTCTAGAAACTATCATAATTCCAACAATCTCCCCATTTTGCATTGATGGAAAAAACTTTGTATGAACTCAACATTCTACCATCCATATAACTCTGCAAGTATTGACCTATAATGTATGACTAGAGTTGGTACAAAATTTGACTCATT
Organism: Thuja plicata; assembly: GCA_018584345.1. Lineage (NCBI taxonomy): Eukaryota > Viridiplantae > Streptophyta > Pinopsida > Cupressales > Cupressaceae > Thuja > Thuja plicata. The sequence continues at coordinate 822,103 of MU223604.1, read as the reverse complement.
CAAATCATGTTCCCCCTTACACATCTATCTCCACATTTATCTCATTTATATCTCTATCTCCCCCTTACACATCTATCTCCCCCTTTTTGTCAACAATGACAAAGGATTGAAAGTACATTCCAGAATTATACTCTATCAAAGACATCATTGAATACTATCTTTGCAAACCCTAATGAATTTTCTGATGAGTTTTCTACTTGTGCTCCATAGATAGAATCTATCCATGTATTACTGATGTTGACCCTTCCATATCAATCAAAGTACTCAGCTCTAGAAGACATAGTATTGTTTCTACATGAATCACATTTTTTTGCATAAGATCTATTATGGGAGCTAGATAGATCCCCAACTCCATTAGTGATATAATTATTTTATCCTTCTTTTCTTTCAATTGCTTCATGTTGAATAAAATCATTTTAACCTTAGCACTATATACTGAACCTTAACTAGATAGGGGATAAACCTTTGTAACCAAAGCATCAAGCTCATATTGAGCTTTCTCTCTCTTCTTCTCTAGATAATTTTTAAAAGATGTAAACATGGACAATTTCAAAAGTAATTATCCTACCTCTTGTAGGATATCCTTTACTTTGTTTACTAGAACTATAACTGACTCTTTTTCTACTTATATAATCTCTTTCAAATTTTCAATTCGTTGCTTTTCATAATATTTCATTTCCAACTTCATAGGGGCATTATCCAAGTCATATACTTCATGAAAAATTACTTGGACCAAAATACCTAGGTGATCAATAGGTTTATCTAGTTTATCAAATTGCACATAAGGTACTAGATTACTGATTATATTCCTTTCTTCTTTTAGTAAACTGACTTTTTTTATTTATTCTATCTCTTTCTATTTTCCCTCTAAGATTCTCAGACATCTCTATCATCTCCTTAGGAATCATTTTAGTAATGTCAATAATTTTTTTAATTTCTTCATCTTCAGGTTCACCTTCCTCTTCTTCCTCAGAACTAGTAGAATTCGTAGTTTTTTTCTTCTTCTATGTGCTAGTTTCACCAGTTAAATCTAATTTCCTCTTCACTAAAATCACATCTTCATCAATATGTTTATCTTCACCTTTCTATTCTGTTAATTCCTATCTATTATGATCACTTGGTACATCCATTTGAGTTTGATTATTAATTTTATGTATCTGGTTAGGTATGTTAGAGATAACATTAACTATGACAACATTTATTTCTTAAGCTTTAGACTCTTGATATTTTTCTTTCTCTTTTACTGATTTTTCCATAAGTCCTGCTAGGGATTTTTCTTGTACGAATCAAAGTGCTTGAATAATTACTTGAACACCATGCTTTCTATATTGATTCAGATGCAAGAAAAGCCTAATTTCTAAGGATTGGATAAGATCCTTCTTTGTTTTTGAGCTCCACAAATACTCAGGCAGGTTTTACCTCTTTATGATTACTGATTACATAGTATATATTAATGTGGACACTAATTTGCTATGTATCTTTGTTAAACCAACTTATGAAACACCTTGCAAATGACCAAGCATAACCAAATGCAAAGCTTAACCATACAAACCGTGATTGTAAATATAGAAAAAATTAGTGATACAAGGATTTTCATCCTTCTTCCTTTTAAGGAGGGATAACCCAGTTGATTCACTCCCTAAGGAATCACTAAGATGGACAATATCCTACTGATATAAGTCCTTAATGAGTTCAACTCATTTGTTCTAAGTAACAGAAGTATATTTAATTGAAATGATTTTGATATTGGATGAAGAACAAACTGCAAACTATACTCTAGACTAGTGCCTATCCCTTGGACAAAGAGTCAATGAAAACATGAATCAACAAAGATAAACTAATAGAGATACTGTAGAGTGCCTTACAAAATACATGCAGCTGAGATAGAGTGCCTTACAAACTATCCTCTCATATACATACATCTGCATCAAATCCTTATCACAATGCTTTGCTCTCTGAAATCATCTATGA
>MU223604.1:787258-816927 GCA_018584345.1 Thuja plicata | reverse complement strand
TATATATATATATATTTTCTTCTCTTCTCTAGCTTTGACAAAAATGACAAATGTGCATAAAAAATTTACAAAATTATACCTGATTTCAGTGCTTGCTCACCAGTTTAAGTACATCCTGGAAGGTGTCTTCCATGATCTTCACTTCAGTGCTCCATGAATCAATCAACAACTGACTATCATGAACTATTCCATTTAGTGCATAGGATGATGTGTCTTCTAATTTTAACTCTGTGGGCATAGACTTTTTTAATGATTCTACAATCTTCTCCATATCACATAAATGAACTTCAAGAATTAATAGTTTAGGAGTGATTAGACTCTTCAAAATACCAAATATTGTCATGAATCTCTCTTTCTCAATATCCAATACATTCATCTTGTCATAAATCTTTGTTATTTCCCTATCCATCACTAATATAGATTGTGAGTAGGTCTCACAACTATCCATCATTCTATTCAGTGTAGCCCTTTCCTTTTCTAAAATATCTTCAATGTTCTGAATATGTCTGATAGGATTTATACAATGGTTGTAAGTATTCTTCTTTGTGTGACACAACTTCTAGCCTTAGATGTAGCTGGTCTCAAAATTGCCAAGTCCCATGAGATAGAATGGAAAACTTCCTTCAACTTCTTCTCTAAATAACTCTTCTCGGGCTTCTCTTTAGCAATCTTCACTAAAGATTCATAGTGACTATCAAAATCATCTAGTGTCAACCTCAGATTCTCTACTTCAACCTTTCCTTGAAATAAAATAGGTTATGGGAGGATTTTTTCATAGTTTTGACTTCCCTAGTGATTACCTTAGACTTTTTATCTCCTTTCTGCTCAAATATTTCCTTTTCTTTAGAGAATGTGATGAAAGACATTCTCATCAACTCATCCTCATCCATACTATCAACATTTGTACTTAAAGTTATATCCATACTTCCCAAAAATAGAGTAGTAGATGTGTCAGTTTTATGTTTTACCTCAACTCTTTCCTCTTTTTCTTTTGCGGCATCTGTCTCACTTCTTTGTTCAAACTTAATTTTTTTCTCTTCCTATATTTGTTCTTCCTTTTCCTGTTCTTCATTTTTGTGTTCTTCCTCTTTTTGTTCTTCCTTTTCATCTGCAATTGTGTTGTCAATATTTCCTACAAATGGGTCTTTCTCATCAAGTGAAGTGCCAAGGGTCACAAGCACACCAGAAACATAGAAATCTGGTTGTATGATATCTTCGCTCTTCTCAACATTCACCCCAACTATCTTAGAACATTCACCAATTCCTATAGGTGTGGGTATAGTAGTTTTAGGAAGTGGAGTGTTCTCAGGAAAATTGCTCATTAGTATCTGATCTAATGCCATTTAATTCTCCTCTAGGAGATCTTCATACTTTCTTCCCATAATCTTCACCAATCTTTCCTTTTTTCTCAATAATGGTTTTAGTTCACCAAATATTATTTCTCTTTCTTTTATAGAAACTACTGGTAACATATTTTAAATATCTTGATTCCTAATATCCTCATCTTCAATGTATGGAAGTCATTTCCTTATTTCCATTCCACCATATAGTTCCTTAGGTATACTTCCCTCTAACTCTAGTAGATTCTTCTTGAAAACAAGTAAATGATTTACCACAATGTCTTCAATCTAAAGTTTATCAAATTCCTCACACCTTTAATAGTACTTGTTCACTAAAAAAAGATTCCCTTGCTCAATAGCCCTCTTCTCAATCATCTTCAAGTCTGGCTTCCACACTTGTCTGTCACTAGTGGTCTCTTTTTTGACTTTCTTCTCTTCTCCTTTAGTCCTATGTTCCTTATGGGGTGAATCCAATTTAGTGGATCTAGTTTTTACTAGAGGAATAATATTTAATGCCTCTTCCTATGATGTCTTTTTTGGTGGTGAAGGGGTGGTTACATCAATAACTATAGAAAGTGGACTATCTACCAGCACAACTTCAGGAGGTGGAAGGGTTGCCGTAGAATTACTTGCCAACCCAGAAGATCACTTTTCTATCTTCTTCTTTACTTCTCTCAACTCTTATTTAGTCAAACCTGCCTTACCTCTAAAGTCATTAAAATTTTTATGTACTTTTCTTTTTCTTAAGCCTCTGGTGTTCTCTTCTCTAACTTTAGCTGATTTTTCTTCATAAGTGTGCCATCTCTCCTCAAATGTATCAACTTTTGATGCCAACACATGTTCAATCTGCATAGTTAAGACTTCTGAACTGACTTCATATCCCATAGGGTAACACCATTTCTTCCTAGGTATAATTGCCTCAAAACATACACAATCAATTTCATCCATAAAACAAATTGTATCTTTGTATTTTTAAACTAACTCTTTAGGAATTATGACTCTTTCCTTCATTCTCCTCTGAAAAATCTTGATCATGTTGAGCAGTTCACCATCAACCCATGTGCTATTTTGTCTTACGTAGATCTCTAAAATATGAATACTAGTAGGTATCCATTTTCTCCATCCACTAGGGTGCATGCCTAGAAACTTGTTCTTAATGTGGATATACATATGTATTAAGAGTGAGCCAAATCAAAATGTTTTAGATTTATCTTTCTTGATTGGTTTAACATTCTCCAAAAACTTATGTGCTAGAACATCACATAGGTTATAAGTAGTGTTTTCTTTCACCATCCTATAGGCCATCATGATAACACCTATAGATTTTGAATTATGTCTACTGCTATAATAGAATTTATATCCAAGTATCATCACAATAAATCTGACATCCTATAAGAAAATATCATTTAGTGTCATAGCTCGCTTGTCCCATTTTAAATGTGTTAGGGTTTCAAATTGTTTCTTTATGTTCTTATCATCCATAGGGATAACTCTATTTTTTTTTAACCTAGATACCTCATGAATCAACTGACTACATATATTTATAGGTGTCTATCATATCCAGATGAACTGATCATGAACTCTACTCAGTAATATTTTGAACCATTCATCTTTGATGAATTCATACAAATCCAATATCTTCATGATGCTTAGGTTGTTAATGTGTTTGAATTCATCCCTTATTTTTCCATTAGCACTCGTTTATTCCATTTAAGTAGAAATTTCATCAACACCCAGTATATCATACTTGCAATGAATGTATGCCCTAATATCCTCTACATGCAAAACATCATGCCGTGTTTGGGAAAATGCTCCTTCAGAGTCATCTTCACAAGACTTGAATGGATTTTTATTAAAATTGTATCTAGTTTAATCTAAAGCATCATAAATAATAGGTGCATCCATATCTTCTGTATGAGTAGATGACGTAAGTACCTTTTTACACATTGAATTTTGAGTGTTCACTTTGATCGATCACGCAATGTAGTTTCTAGAGTGTGTGATTCTCCCTACTCTCTGATCTTTGTAGGTCACTTCTCATGAAATGGTAAAGAAATAGGTACCCATCAGGTTCTTTATACATTATTAAGTGTAAAACATGCATTACCCAATACTATCCAATTAATCACAAATCTCACGATCAAAAAATATGCATCATCTGATGTTGCATTTTTAGATATAAGTTCCATGATGTCTGCAAATATCATACTTAAGCTCGCTAAAGCTTACTCCACATAATTAGGGACTGTATATATTCTGTTGTGCTCATCCAGTGCTCCCCCTAAGACCATGCTTTTCCAATTAGGTTGATTCTTCTTTTCTAGCATCAGGTGAAGATCTAGTAGCATCTACTGTCTCTTCCTGAACCAATATATCATTAGACTCTTTGAATCTCCATACCTTACCAATGGTGTTATCTTCTTCTTTCCTGAAACAATTATCAAAATCACTCTTGTATTATATCGTACTCTTACTAGTATCACTTTCATTCCTCTTCATATGCATAGGAGGTGTTGCACTTATATTATTTACTCCATTATACCTACAAAACTTGGCAATATGACCTGGATTGTTACATTTGTAGCATATAGGAGGTTATCTATTCTGATTAACTTGTAATTTAAAATTCCTATTAATGTGTCCAAGGTTATTACATTTGTAACATGTGACCTTAGCTTCTGATTCTCCTCTGTTGTTGTCTTGTATCTATCTAGTTTGATCATGTTTTCTGCACTCTAATTTCTTGTGCCCATATGCATTGCAAATAAAACAATAACCAAAAAAAATTATAAAAGGGGTATTACCTCTGTAATCTCTCTTCATATGTCCAAATTGTTATATCCAAAACATCTACCTCTGAAACTTCTGATCTTTTCTTTAGGTTCTCTATAAATAGGTTTTTCTGCATCAATTTTCACATTAGATTTTTCTTCTTGATTCTTAGAAGATTCAACTTCATTGAAGCCAATACTAGTCATATCACATTTAGGTTTCTGTCTACCTCTCTGTTCATCGATCAAGTCACTACTTGTGAAGTTTCTCAATGTGTTTCTTTGTCTCAACAAGTTCACCTTTTATGATTTGATTATATTTCTCCAATTCTAGATACTTGTTCTTGTAATGGTCAAGGCCAATTTTCATTTGTCCTATTAGAATATTAGCATCTTTCAAAGCTTCTTCAGTCTTGATCTTAGCATTATTTTCTTGTTGAATATCTTTAGCCATCATTTCATTATTAAGTTTCACAATATCATTCTCTTGGTCAAGTTTATTTATCTAATATAAATTATCATTGTTTGAATCTTCTTTTATCTAAACCATAATATCATGTCTTTGATTTTTGGAAAGTTCAAGCTGAACCTTAAGTTTCTTGATGAATCCATCGGCTCTTCTTAAATTGAATCTCAAGTCACCATTTTTGTTCTTTTGCTTTATCAAGGTCCTCAAGTGTTGTTTCAAATTTCTCCTATAAATGTTTTGAATCCATTCTGATCTCCCTTAAGCTATTATACTTTCTGTCCAAGGGCCAAAAGGTGTGATACCAATTGTTAGGATTCAGTAATACCAAGAAGGGGGTGAATAAGTATTACATAACTTTAAATTAAACTTAAACCAATTCAAAATAAACCATATTCTTACATAAATGAAAAGAACATAAACAAATAACACAAAACTCATAACACCATTATTTTTTGTCAAGGAAACTCTAGCCAAGGGAAAAACCTGGTGGGAATGATACACACAAGCATGCAGTAAAGTATAGTGTCCCTGTTAGGAACTGAAAATTACATAGTACATTTCTGTGTTAAAGTAATAACAACCCTATTAAAGGTATACAACACCTTGTTAGGGGCCAACTGAGCTTAGAGCTCTTACAAAAAAAATTATGTTACAAATTGTTCTCAGTAATGAACAAAACAAGCATCCTCAATGCTTAGATAGTTCCAGTCATAGTTTTTCAATGATCTCTGTCAACCTCTGCTCTCACATCTATCATTCACATTCTTACACACACACACACACACACACACACACACACACACACACACACACACACACATATATATCAACATCAAGTCGGCTCTCTTAATCATTATCACATAGTCANCTCACACACACACACACACACACACACACACACACACACACACACACACACACACATATATATCAACATCAAGTCGGCTCTCTTAATCATTATCACATAGTCAGCTCTCAATACAAAAATAAATAACGTAAAGAGAAAATACAAAGTCGGTGGTCTTACATTAGAAAAATATAGGTTATCCAAAATCATAATCCAACTTAGATTTCTAGGAGTCCACAACATACTCCTTAAATCATCGCTACTGTCCAACTGCTCTCTTATGATGTTTTGTTGTCGTCGCATGTCTTTAGATCTCTCAAACCAACTGAAATCATCACCAAAACTAAATTGATCTTAGGTGAAGGTCATACACACTCCATAGCATCTCCCTCTAATTGTGTAAGTCATAAATCATCGTACTCAATCTTTGATACCAATAACAATGTTGTCATACTCTGTATTCCTACTTCTATACTTAGCCATTTTGAAGACTATATCTCCAAAACTATACATTGAACCAATTGATCAATATAATAGACATGTTTCCATAAATTAAAACCCATAAGTGTCTCATATCATACAAAAACCATCACTTTCCAACACCTTAAACAATTCCTTAGGTATTTTTTTATATATCTTACTAGGTGTTTTGCAAAAATTATGTATACTCTCTACAACATCTTCTATCTTCTTCTTGTCTTCAGTAAAACATACATAAAAACACTTCACCACATTTTTCATTATTCCTATCTTCTTAACATCTTGAATTATTCTATTAGCTGGAATAACATCATCAAATTTTACAGATTTTGCAGTAGGTTTGCATACTATAGAGGACTTCTTCACACTATCTCTTAGATCTTCTTGCTCCTTATCAGATTCAGTGTCAACATCTTCTTCCCTAGCTTTATCTTGAATTTCCTTCTTACCTTTTGACTCTTTGTAGCCATATTTCTTATCTTTCTTGCTTCAATAATTTTTTTGAACTGTCACATATGACTTATTTTGTGGCTTAGTCATAGTAGGAGTAGTATATTAAGTTTGTTTGAATGTTGAACTCTTAGTGACTCTATGAGGTGTGACTTATTCAAATTAAACTTCTTCTATATTGTCTCTAGTAGTAGAATATGTTCTCACGTTCTCACTTTCCATTTCCTTCCTAAGATTAGTCATCATCTCTTGTTTTATGCCACTCATTTTGGCTAGATTGTCAATTAATTTACTTCCTTTTCTTTGGATTACCGATGCTCTTAGTCCACTATGAATTTTCAATGATGACTTCTCGAATGTTCTAAATCTAGGTGTAATGTATCAATAAGTTTTGAAAAAATTACATCAGCATGTAAAGTAACTAAGTTACCATCTACTTCATAACCCATAGATGATACCCAAGAAGTTCTAGGATGAACTTCCTGCAACATACATGTATCTGTATCTACTAGGAAAAAAAAAACCTTGTACTTTCCAACTATATTGTTTGTGATTCTCTCTCTTAAGTGCATTTTTCCTTGAAAATATTTAAAATATCCCCTCATGAGAGTATCGAAATTATCTCCTAATGTCTTAATGCATTTCTTAAATTGTATAACTATTGGTTGATCTTTTATCCATCTAATAGGACCTATTCCTAGAAATTAATTCTACAGATAGAAAAACAAATATACCAGGATTGAACCATACTTGAATAATTTGTTCATATCTTTCTTAATCCTTTCCATTTTCACAAAGAATTGGCTCCTCATAATTTCACATAAGTCATACTTTGTACCATCTTTCACCATTTTGTATGTAGCATGAATTGCTCCACCAAGTACATTGTTCAACCAACTGGACTAATATAATCTTTATCCAACAACCATTGAGGAAAATCTCACTTCTTTGTCTTCAATGTCTTTGATAGTAATTTCTTGGTTATCTTTTTTAGACTTGGTAAAGAGAGTAACCAAATTAGAAGCAATTGTATGTAGAGATGGTGTCTCCCTAGTTGCACAAAATCTAGTAACATGATTTATTAATTCCTTTGTTATCTTATGAGGTTTTACCAGACTCTACTGAATATATACCTTATCCATTCTGGATGAAAATAATTAGGAATCTTGGCCACATATTTAAAACCTTTATGTACCAAATGCATATTCTCATCCTTCACCTTTACGTTATCACTCATAGTCAGGAATTCATTATAGATTCCATCAACTCCATTCTCTTCTATCTTGCAGTGTATGAATGAGAATATATCTGTAGTTAGAAATACATCATAGGGTATCAAAGATTGGACACCCATAGGATAATTTTAATTATCCTTCAACAAATTAAGCTTGTATAGAAGCCTTGGCTCATCCAAAACATCGATCATCATGGGAGTATCCATAATAAAAAACATTATCTCTGAGCAGTAACACTCCTGAATAATCTTCACACACTACACAATAACCTCCAATTTCACCGATAGGTTTTCTTCCAAATACTGATACAATTCACTAATTGAAATCACAAGTAACACATAAGAAATTATCACAGTTGCTTTACAATGCATAAAAATTATCTCTAGAAAACTAGTAAGAATGTAAAGTAATAGAATTATTTACTTAACCATTGATATAGTTGATAATGTAGTCATTATTTTCAACAATCAATTAGTTCTTTTCACTGATCATAATGGTTATAAAAAAAACAACAGTTATATGCACACACAAAACCAAATATAGTAGTTTTATCTTCACTAACATCATTAAATCACAAATAGGAATCTTAATATCCATATGAATCTCAATATATAGGTTCTTCTAGATTTCTCTTTTTAGTGCACCTCTAAGTCATAACAGACTTAGTTCACCGATGGATTCTGCACACTTCTTGAATCGGTGGAGTTCTTAGACAACTCAGAAGATTCCAATTCACCTTTCTTGACCCATGTCTTCTTTATTTCACTTCTGACTTCTTCAACATCAAATATTCTCTTACCTTTATCGTTTGAATATTTTCTCACTGATTGGCCTCTGTTATAATTTATTTCTCTAGATGATCTAACAAGACGACCAACTCAATTACATATATAAAAAGCCATACCTGTTTGATTCCAAGATAAATAATTGTATCTAGTTGACCTTATTATATAGTTCACAACCATTCCATTTTTGTGACAAATAGAAAAAGTAACATCAGACTGGTTACCCTAATTATTAGGTCTCTGACTTTTGTAGCCATGTACCTATTGACTGTTGATTATTTCCCTGTACTCATTAGCTTTATAGCCAAACTTATTGTAGTAATAAAAAGTTCCATGAAATGTGTTAGATCTTACATAGTAGTTATTACCTATATCATAGGAATTATCCGATCTAGCATTAGGACCTCTAGGTCTAACATTAGGACCAATAACTTTAAAATATCTTACATTAGTAGTATGACCTTCATTATGATAGTTAAAACATATCAGTTTATATCTTCTCTTACTAGGGTTATTTTTCACCTTGGGTGTTGATTTGTCTCATGCATTGATGTCCTTAGTGCCAAACGATTCACCAAATTCAATGTTTGAAAAACCTAAACCTTGTTTCTCTCCATTCCTTCTCTACATAGCAATTTGTTCATCAGGTTTAGCATAACTTTTGTTGAATTTATCCAGTAGATCATTCACATAATTAATCTCTTCTTTCAGTCTATCATTTTCTTTCTTCAATCTCTCATTCCCTTTAATGATGGCAATATTTAATTTATTTGTGTCATATAAATTTCCATTCAATATGGAAACTTATTTCTCCAATCTGAATAGTTTCTCCAACTTTCTAGTTAGGGTTTCATTTTTATCCTTTAGGGAATCTTCAACATACTCCTTTGCATCTTTAGTAGCTATTCTTCCTTCAAGATCTTTACATAGCCTGATAGATTGAATTTAAAGCTCTCTTTTCAAAATAACCACCTCTTTTTTAAGTCTATTATTCTTATCTATTAGATCTGCAATTGCTTACTCAGATTTTTCAGACACTCTCTCCGCAGACAGTTGCTCAATGTAATATTGTATTTCCATTAGTTGCTCAGTGAGTTCTCTTCTTTTTTCAAGAGAGTTCCTAAGCTTTTCCTTTATTTCATTGATTACCCTATTTTCATCATTAAGTTGTTTCTCATACATGTAACTCTCCATGTTGGTTATTTGGGATCTTTCCCTCAAGCGTTTAAGATTAATATTAAGAGACTCAATGCTCTCATACCAATTGTTAGTATGAGAAAGAACTAAGAGGGGGTGGGGTTAAATTAGTGTAAATAAATACTTAAGAAATTTTACTACCAATATAACAAAGATAATAAAAAACTTCCAACTAATGAAACATACAAATGATAATATTGTTAGGATTAGGTAATATTGAGTGGGGGTGAATCAGTATTAAAACACTTTAAATTCAAACATAATAATTTCTTACTTAATGATGCAATTACTGAAATGATTAGAACATACACATAAAGTAAATAACTCATAACACCATGATTTGTTCACGAGGAAACCCTGGCCAAGGGAAAACCCTGGAGGGGATGATACCCAAAAATAATGCACTAAGAGTATAGTATCCCTGTTAGGAGGCCTAACCGAGTTAGTAGATGAATATTACATATAGTACATATCCATGTTAAAATAAAAAAACCCTATTATGGGAATAACAATGATCTCAGTACTCTTACAATAAGAAATTGTCTATACAAAAAGATTTATTCACGTAATGAACTGAACAAGCATAAATAATACTTAGATAAATTGAGTTATGGCTCACAGAATCCTTTATATTATCCTAACATCACCATGAATCCATACATTCCATCTACATCTTTGAATCTCAAAACATCTTCATACATACTCGTTCTCAAAATCAGTCGGCTCACAAATATATCACAAAACATGACCATTAATTTATCAAATATTAAACACATAGTGGATGATCATATATTAACAAATATAAGGGAGGACCCAATCCAAATCCAAATTAGTAGTTTTAGATGTCACATTATACTCCCTTAATCACCATAGCCATTCAAATGGCTTGTTACACTATTGTATTTGAAGGCATTATATTTTTCCATTAGTATACTCAAAGAAAAACATGATCTGCACCATCGGTTTACTCTATAGTGACAGACAGGGCACGACACTATCTGATGCCAAGGTTACCTGAAAAACACTGTTAAGTGTTATCTGATGAAAAAAAGGTAAAAGAAACCCAACGAGTAACAACATTTCTACCCAACGGAACATCATAGAGAGGAACCTGACAGATATAGGGAACCTGATAAACAATTCAATCAAGGAACACCGACAGACTACAATTTCAAACCGACAACCAAGAAATGACAGTCAGTTACATCCCGTAAAAAGTGGATCTGACTTTCCATCTCAGATAAATCACTGAAGTTGTATTTATAGCTTCTTGATTTTCTTTTAAATCCATTATGTGCGGATGAAGCAATGTAATTGTTATTGTTTTAATTAGTTTTAATATTTTAAAACATGCAAACTAAAGATCATGGCCAAGTTGTAAACCTTGGATCTAAGAGTTAATATTGTAAAATGTAAATTCCAAGATAGGTCAAATACTTGTATAAATAGGTGCTCAATCCATTGAAAATAGTTGTTGTTCAATGAAGATAGTAGCCACAGAGAGCAACTAAAAACCAGACAGAGAATTCATCTAGAAGAACACAAATAGAATGAAATCAGTTTTCGAGAATATAATAGAGGCTACTAACAAGTAGAGAAAAGGTATTCATCAATCACTTAAGGTGATATTTATTATTGTAAGAGATTTAATGGATCCGTAAATCAGCAATAGTAGATTTCATATAGTCAGGTCAACATTTGTACTCATTCTAATAAGTGTAGTACACTAATGAAATACTTTGAAGAAAGGTGGGCTTAACCATCCTATTGTAAATCTCATAACTGAGTGCACACTTAAATCGGTGTTGCTAAAGCTCTTAATAGAGTAGATCTTAATAGGTCTCCACCTTAATACTCCTAACAGGGTAGATCATTAGAAGTGATCAAATTGTAAGCCTTAACCGGCTCCCTTCCATTCTGCAGATAGTGAAGTTTTGTTGGTGCCATCCTCACCATAGTTTTTACTTCCTAACAAGAGTTTTCTATGATACCATATCTTGTGTTATGTGTTTATCATTTTCGTGAATGTTTCTATGACTGTTGAAAACTATTAAAGATTGTCAACAAACAATACATGCATAAGAAATAATAACAACAATGGTTGGTAATACAAAATTGAATGATTACTAATGATGAATTAAGAAAGGTGTTAAAATTTTTAGAGGTACCGATTCACCCCTCCCCTCTCAGTACTACTTCCCATTAATTCTAATAATTGGTATCAGAGCTAAGTCTCTTCTTGGAAAGATTAAAGACTTAAGAGAAAAGATCATACAATGGAGAAGCACAAACTTGTTAAGAATATAGAGAACAAAAAGCTTGAGATATAGATGTTCTATGAACAGTATAAAGAAGAAAGAATCAAGATGAGAGAGCTGCTAGATGAGAGAAAAGGTATGGCTACCCAGAATAATGAAAAAGACTATCAAGAAGAAGAGATTCTAGATTTCTTTGAATCTTCAGGGTCAAATGAAAGTAATACATCATATACATTAGAAGAGAACATCACAAATATAAAGGAGATCAATCAACATCTGACAGAGCAAGTAAAGATGTTGCAAATTGATCAAGAGACCCAGATGGTAAGAATGATTGATGTGATGAGTTCTGCTAGACAAGCTGAAATAGAAAGAACACTTGCTATTGATGACAGAAGGAAGATTTTAGAGAAACTACATGAAAAGGAAATTGAAATTCAAAGACATGCTGAGCATAACCATGATCTCACAAATTAGATTATCCTTATGAGTCAAGAAGAAAATAGAATAAATGTGGAACTCATTGAAAGAATATAGATTATCGGTGAACTAAGAGAAGAAAATGAAAAGCTAAAGCATGAGGTTAGAATTTAGCAATAGAATAATGAGATTATCAGAAAGGCTAAAGAAAAAAATAAAAGAATGGATGATTTTCTTTAAGAACAATGAAGAGTCAACAAAAACAATAGTATAGGCTTTACCGAAAATGGAGAATCATCAAATCCAAAGAATGTCTATGAAAATCCAAGACCAAGAAAGTTGACATGCAAGCATTGTGGAAAGCAAGGGCACACATCAAATCTATGAAGAGGTAAACTGAAAGGTACTCCTAAATCTACACCAACATCTTCATACATAGGATTCTGTTATAAATGTAACAAGAAAGGACATAAGGCTCATGAATGAAAGAGTAAGATAGAACATAAAAAGAAGGAAACCTACATGGACAAATATTATCCTACATTCAAGATGAATGGATGCACATCTAAACAATGCTTGAAAAAGAAAAAGCAAGCATGGAAGCCAAAAGGTAAAGAAGTTCCTTATCAACCAAAGAGAATCGGTAATCAATATGTATGGGATTACAACACTTGGACAAATTGTATAGCATGTGGAAGATATGGTCACATTGCTACAAACTGCATGAGAGCATGGACCAAAAGGTCTATAAGCTAGTCAAACCCTAGAACGACATGCTTACATTGTCATAAAGTTGGTCACCTCAAGAAAGATTGCAAAGATCGATTGACAGAAACAAGCACATATCCCAATGGAAACATCATTGAAGATATCCAGAGGGCAAGAGACAAAATGTGGATAAAATCTTCAAGCAATGATGAACCTGGGCCAAGAAATGCAAATGGTGACACCCCATCCAATGGATCTGCTGACACCACCAACCCCACTTAAGTTGAACAAGTAAGTATGGAACTGCACTATACCAAATCATATTTTGCATCAGTTCCATTATACAAATTGATAGATAGTCAAAATCTCCATAGACCAAAGATGCATATTACTTTACTTGTTACAAATCTAAGAATGCAACACCATCGGTAAAAACTTACCAAAAATCATCGGTGAAACATAATAATGAGTTTTTTACACTTACCATAAATTGTTGGTCAACTAGTAAAAATGGTAAATTGCCAATGTAACCCCGTGCATGTCGGTAAGTAAGCAAAATTTAGAAGTTGTTATGACAGTATATCGATATCCATCGGTAAAAGAGGAATGGTTAACAACTCCCAATAGGATCATGTCTTCATCGATGATGACTTGAAATATCCTCCTGATGAAACCCATCTTCATGTTCCAATGATTCATTAAGCATTTATTACAAAGACTTAGGTCAAAAAGTCTATAAATAGTCGACGGGACAACTTCATTTTTCACCCATAATTTGAAGAGAAAGCAGAGTGAAAACCAAGGAATTGAAGAGTAGAAAGAAGAAGCATCCCTAGATCGATTCAGCACATAGAAAATAGATCTTTCATCACTATTGCAAATTTAATTAAGTACCAAAGGCACCGAAAGATCTCTGTTATTGTTTTGTCAAGAAAGCCCTAATTTTGAGAATACACTAAATACTTGAAATACAATGGAAACCACATCAAGAACCGCTAAGATGAAGAAGGAGAAGAGGAATATGGTAAAACTGATCAAGAATAGTACATGTGTAGAACCTAAGTACAAAATCTGCCCAGAAATTGCATCGAAACCCGATGAAGCCGATGCATTTTCAAAAATTCCACCTAGGGTTTTTCTCATGAAAGATGTTTTGTCTTATATTCACTGCAAGATAAGAGAAATAGGTGATCTTGAAATGTATGAAGCTTTTAAGAAACTATTTGATGCCAAAGGAAAACTAAAGGAAGAGCACAAACACTTGGAGGTTAAAGGGTTAACCAATGCCCTACATTTCCTGAGGGAATTCAAAATAGAATGGATTAGGTTAGTCTTGAGTAGGATGCATGACAACAAGCTATGGCTAGACCAACCCAAGAAAATAACCAAGGATGTTCTTCACGCTATCACTCCTTATCCGATAATTGACAAGCCTAGGGCATAGAATAATCCATCCATGAAAGAAGTTACAAAACTCACCAATGTAGAAGGAGACAACAGAGGTCTTAAAGTGAACATAATCACAGATGAAGAGATACAATTTGGTGCATGTGTTATTGGGTATAAAATCTTTCAGGATAGTAAACTAAACAACATTTTTGCAACAATAGTAAGAACATCTTACAAGATTGTAACAAAAGGAATTCAAATGGATCTGTGTGAGATCCTATTAAAACAACTTGATGAGAACATGATCAAAATCAGGTTTGTAAAGAGCAACACATGTAAGTTTGGATCACTTATCATGTGTACATTTTTCTATTTTCAAGAATACTTTCCTTCAGTAGGAAAAGTTGAATGGGACACTACCAAACTAGTAACCCAACAGATTAGTGAACTGATTAAGTCACTAGGAGAAAAATTTTAGTCTGTTATGTCTGCACACTTCCTTGAGTTCAAGGAAAAGATGATGGAAAGAACTAGGATTCTTGAAAAGCTAGTTGAAAAATATAGAGATGAGATATGTTTTATGGCTGACATAGATTACACACATATCAAACTGGTTGTACCAAGAATAGCTTGGTTAGCACCATTGGACTATGAGATGAATATTGATCAAGCTACAAGTGCAATAGAGGCACTGATCAATGAGCCTATTGATAAGAAACAACCAAGGTTTGGAACATATGAAGAGGCCGAATCTAAGATAAAACAAGGCCTAGAAGTCAAGAAGACTATAAAAAAAAAGGATAAAATGGTTAAGAATCTCATGAAGATTTTATCAGCCACAGAGGAAGAGCAGGATCAACAAGAGGAAACTGATGAACAGGGTACCATTGGTGAAGAACAAGAAGAAAATAAATCAGATATAGAGGCTATTGAATCTGATACACCTCCATCTCCACCTCCTAGAAAGAAGAAAAGGACAAGGATTCAAAATGATACAATCGACACCACACCACTTAAGAAAGGTCAAGTAAGGACCTATATGAGGAAGTAGCCAGCAAAAAGAACAAGACAAAAAACTGTCAAAACCACACCACCAAAGAAGAGGAAAAGGTTGGTTAGCACAAAGGCTGACTGGGATGACACTAAAGATGATGAGCCTGATGTAGTGAAGAAGAACTTCATAAATCAAACAGTTGATGAAGCTACCAAATCCATTGCTACACATGGCACAATGACTGATAAAAAGATCAGAAAATGGGATACACTAAACCCAAAGGATCAGAATAAAATACAAGAGACAGTCATAAAATCAATGATTAAGAACAAATATGCACCTGCAGAATGTGTAAATCAAATACCTAACGAGCTAGGTAAAAGGGTATACCAACAATGGTCATATTCCCTACAAACAGAGAGAGAGGCAAGAGAAAGGATATGTGTGAGACTGATGCCTCTTGAATCCAAAGTTGAAGAGATAAAATAAGTACTAAAGAAACACTCAAGTAAGTTTGTAGCCAAAATAAGGGCATACAAAGTACTAGAGAACAAGTTTATAGAACTGGATTCAATGACAGAAACTAAATGGAGACAACTCCTAGATCTACTAGCAGAGTCAACAAGTGGTGAGAAACAATTACTTCTAACCAACACACCTCATAGAGAGGAGGAGATAGATAATGCAAGTCCTTAGCATATTTCTCTAGACAATCAAGAAAGTGATGATGAGCCTATTAACTTAGATAGAGTCATGGATGATAATATCCAAGATATCACTAACTATGATTCTGACAATGATCCAAAGAAGAAAGATGATGTAATATTTATCACACCTAAGGATCGAGAACAACAACAAAGCTTGAAGAAATTAGATCGTACAATAATTGATTTTGTTGATGAGACAGTACAACACACTTCAGTCATGAAATCAAAAGTACAAGACCCTGCAAAAGATATACAAAAAGATGAGGATGTCACTATTGACAAGACTCAAACTGATGAGAAGGACACCAATACTGACAAATCCCAAGCCGCAACTCAAAGTAACATTCCTGTCCTAGTGAAGGAAATAAACATGCTAGAGGGAAATGAGGGATCAAATGAAAAGGAAACAAGCACACTCAGGGACAAGGGTGATGAGGAAGCCAAAGAAACAATAGATATAACTATTGAGCAAGTTACAATCAATGATCAAAAAGATACTTCTACTGATCAGAATAAGGAAGAAACTCAAAAGGAAACAGGGGACAAACCATCAAAGAAAGGTGAAGAAGGAAAGAAGGATGAGCTAGAAAAGAAATCAGGAGCACGTTCTGCAAAAACACCCAAGGTTAATGAAGAGATGTCTTCACATAAATGATAGGTTCCCACTGAGTAGAATACACAATATGCATCTTCTACAAAACCTTCACCAAGTAATTCAGAGCAAACAAATGAACTAGCTATGGTAGTTCATACATTTGCATCCCCTCAAATCTCAAAGAAGAAGAAATGAAAGAATAAGAATCCAGTAACTCTGGATGAAATCATTGAGATTCCAGTCTATGATCCAAGAACATTGGATCCAACTGCATTGACAAAATATGCTAATCTTTGTGAAAGAAAAGATATTCAAGACAAACTAAAGAGAGCAGCAAAAGAGGCCAAGGTACTGGAAGTAGAAAGAAATATACTTCAACAGATTGTACCAGACATAGATATTGATCAAAAAACTCCAAAACTTGATCAATTGGTCATACTCACAGATGCAATAACATCTTAGAATACCGATACTGAGAAGGTTATGGAAGAGAGACTTGAACAAAAGTATGAATTCAAGCTCGCAGAGAAAATAAGCCAGGAAGTGGCACTGAAAAAGGTCAAGCTATTTGAATTGGTAAGTACAATTGATCCAATTCTATTAGAAGTTGTTTCCTTAATAAATAAATTGTGCACTTTAGATCAACTCACTCAGGAGTATACTGACAAGATAGAAAAAATAGATGTTGATCTTAAGTCCAGTGCACAGAGTCTAGCCAACATAGAAGAAACACTTAAATTGCACAATGAACAAATCATATAGGCTAGGAAACAGAGAAAAGACATACAGTTTGCAGAGATGAAGTATAGAGATGAGGTCAATGAGTTCCAAGTTAAGCTCTTACCAACACTTACACTCCTACAACATAATATGACACAGGCAAATAATCTAATTGCTACCTTGGAAATGTTTGTCCTGGACAACATTTATGATATGCATGTAAGACTAGAGCTGCAACACATGGCACTAGAGCAGTTGAAAGAACAATGGGAGAAGATGCTTGAAGATATCAAAACAACCCATTCTAACATATTTGGCACATTGTAAGTTACACATTTTTGTCACAATTTTGGCATATTATAAGTTGTACATTTTTGTCAGCAGTATCAAAGAAAGGCATAATTTGATATGTTTACTCACTTTAGTTAATAGGAGGAAATCATATGTATAGTAAAAGAAAGGTGAAATAATGTACATATAGAGAATGAATAGTATATATGTACATATACATATACTATACCAGTGCACAAAGTTAGGGGGAGTTGTATTATGACAAGGATATAAACATGGTGTATTCATACCAAAAGAGTTTAGTATTATGCACATATTAGTTTTTGATACTAATGTCAAAGGGGGAGATTGAAGGAATTATATTTTTCCATTAGTATACATAGAGAAAAACATGATCTACACCATCAGTTTACAGTACATCGACAGACATGGCACAACACTATCTGACTTCAAGGTTACCCAACAAACACTTTTAAGTGTTGTCCAATGACAAAAAGATAAAAGAAACCCGATGAGTAACAATAGTGCTACCCAACAGAACAGCATAGAGAGGAACCTGATAGATACAGGGAACCTGACGAACAGTTTAGTCAAGGAACGTCGATAGACTGCAAGTTCAAACTGACAACCAAGAACCAACAATCAGTTACATCCTGCAAAAAGTGGATCTAACTTTCCACGTCAGATAAATCACTGAAGTTGTATTTATAGCTTCTTGATTTTCTTTTAAATCCATTATGTGCAGAGGAAGAAATGTAATTTTTATTGTTTTAATTAGTTTTACTATTTTAAAACATACAAACTAAAGATCAAGGTCAAGTTGTAAACCTTGGATCTGAGAGTTAACATTGTAAAATGTGAATTCCAAGGTAGGTCAAATACTTATATAAATAGGTGTTCAATCCATTGAAAATAGTTGTTGTTCAATGAAGATAGTAGCCAGGGAGAGCACCTAAAGACCAGATAGAGAATTCATCCAGAAGAACACAAACATAATCAAATCAGTTTTCAAGAACAAAACAAAGGCTACTGACAAGTAGAGAAAAGGTATTCATCAGTCACTTAAGGTTATATTATTGTTGTAAGAGCTTTAATGGATCTGTAAATCAGCAATAGTAAATTGCATATACTTAGGTCAACATTTGTACTCATTCTAACATGTTTAGTACACTAATGAAATCCTTTCAAGAAAGGTGGGCTTAACCATCCAATTGTAAATCTCATAACTAAGTGCACACTTAAATTAGTGTTGCTAAAGCTCTTAACAGGTCTCCACCTTAATACTCCTAACAGGGTAGGTCATCAAAAGTGATCAAATTGTAAACCTTAACCGACTCCCTTCCATTCTACAGATAGTTAAGTTTTGTGGGCACCATCCCCACCATATTTTTTACTTCCTAACTAGATTTTTCTACAATACCATATCTTGTATTATGTGTTTATCATTTTCATGAATGTTTCTATGACTCTTGAAAACTATTAAATATTGTGAACAAACAATACATGCATAAGAAAGAATAATAGTAATGGTTGGTAATACAGAATTGAAAGATTACTAATGATGAATTAAGAAAGGTGTTAAAAGTTTTAGAGGTACTGATTCACCCCTCCCCTCTCAGTACTACTTCCCATTAATTCCAATGGTATTGTCTTCACATAACTTCAACAGACTGTAACTCTCTAAAATAAAATCCAAAATATAAGTGAACTTAGTTGGAGGTCTACTATATCCCAAAATATCTTCCTTTTATCTCGCATGGATTTCCTTTCCACGTATTTTCCTTGCTGAGCAAAACTATACAATTGTACCCTATCAACTACTTTGAGAACTTAGTCATTTTGCAAAATCGAATATCCAAAACTGAATTGTACATAAATAGATCATGCCAATGAGTAGGGTTTCCATAAATGACAACCTTTATGAAATTTGAATTAGTCCACTTTCCAAAAATCCCCCCCTTTGGCATTAATGGAAACACTTAGTGAAAAATGACTAAGTGCTCAATACCAAACTACTCACTTACTAAGTGCATATTTTTCATACATATTATGCCCCCTTTGACATCAATGGAAAAGTTGTAACTATATAGATACCATAATTTTAGGACTTTTTCACCAAAAAGTCATGCCATGTGAATTATATCTTGAAAACAAGTTTCCAAGATCTTCACCTCAGTCATCCACCTCTTTACTAAAATCTAACCAACATGGATCAAGCCATTTAGTGAAAAAGATGAAGTCTCAGATTCCTTTAGTTTAGTGGGTATGTTATCAAAAAGTGTCTTCTCTGTTGTTTCCATAAGAGAAAGATGTTTCTCTATAATTGATAGTTTTAGAGTGATTAGACTCTTTAACACACCAAATCTTCCTATAACTCTCCCTTTTTCTATTTCAAGTACATTGATTTTGTCTAAAAGTCTAGACACTTCCTTATCAACCTCTACAATAGTTTGGGAGGAGGAATCACAAATATGTACTATTTTATCCAGTGTCTTTCTATCATTGTGAATGATGTCATCAATTTTCTTCAAGTTCTTAAGAGGATTTACACAATATTTGTATATCTTACTTCTATAAGCAATACACGACTTTTCTTGAACAATAGTATTATTCAATATGCCTAAGCCCCATGTGATTTAATTTTATACATCATCAAGCTTCTTCACCAATATGATTTTTCATTTCTAACAGCTACAATCTTCTCCCAAGACTCAAAGTGATCATCAAATTCATCAAGTATTTTATTAAGGTTGTCCACTGTATCCTTTCTTTGGAAAGTGAAAGGTAGTGGTAGGAGTTTGGTAATACTATCAACCGCTCTTTCTTGTACCTTTGACTTCTTTCAAATTTATGTTCAGATCTCTCCTTAATCTTAGTAAATGATATCTATGATAAACTCATTATTTCATCATCATTCATTCCTTCAACATTTGTGCCCAAAGGTTTGTCACGACTTCAAAACAATAAAGGTGAAGAAACAAATACATTTGCTTCTTGTTTAACTTTAACTTTAATTTCAAATTCCTTCACTAAATCAACTATACTTTCTCTATATTCTTCCTTAGAAGCCTCTTTCTAATTCACATTGATTGTACTTTATTCACTTCTTTTCTCTACCTCAGTCACAATATGCACATTCCCTTGAAATGGGTCACTTACATCGTGCAAGGTGTCCAAATACAACCAAACCAGAAATAAAGAAATCTTGTTGGTTTATTATATTAAAAGATTGACTGTTATCCTCTACATCATAGGATGTGTCAATGTTTACTTTTGCGACCTTAGTAGATTCTCCTCTTAGAATATTTTTAGGCTTATTAGCATTGTGCTTAAGAGGTGAAGGCTTTTTAGGCTCAAGTTCTGATAGAACTTTGTCAATAGCCTTGTGAGTTTCCTCTATAATTTCATCATACTTTCTCCCCATAATTCTTATTAATCTATATTTTACTCTCAGTAGGGGCTTAATAGCTTTCATTATTCTTTCATGCTCATCAAAAGAAGTAACAGGTATCATATCTTCAATTTCTATTATTCTTATCTACTCATCCTCTTTGAGTGATAACCGCTTTCTTACCTCAAATTTTTCATATAGATCCTTCAGAATACTTCCTTCTATGTGAAGTAAATTATTTTAAAAATAAGCCTATGATTAATGAAAATGTCTTCAATCAGAATTTAATTATTCGGATCATACCTTTCGTAGTGTCTAGAAAATTGGTTTAGCTTTCCCTCTTCCACAAATATCTTTTCTAGCATTTTCAAGTGTGATTTCCAAATTCGTCTTTCAACTAGTTTCTCTTGTACTTTTTTGTTTTCTCTTTTATTACCCTTTCTTCATATTTTAGTACTTTATTCCTCTTCTTCCTAGGTGGTGAATTATGTTTGGTGGACCTTGTCATTATCACAGGGATTTTTTTTCTCTATTTGTGATGTCTTATTGGGTGGTGTATAGAGTATCAAGACATCAACCACAATAGGAGGTAGAGTTGTGACTTTTAAAGTTTCTAGAGGAGGAAGAGTTATAGGAGTAGTGCTTACCAATCTAGAAACACCTTCTGTCATCTTTTTCCTTACCTCTTTCATCCCATATTTAGAAATACATGCCTTTTCTAATAGTTTATCCACTACATTCTCTACTTTTCTTTTCTTTGCTTCCCTGGTATGTTCCTCTATGTTCTTAGCTGATTTTTATTCTTAAGTTCCCCATCTCTCTTCGGAATGATCATTCTTAGAAGATAAGATATACTCAACCTACATTTTAAATAATTCTGAACTGATCTCATTCCCCATTGGATAACACCACTTCTTCCTTGTTTGAACTACCTCAAATAACACACAATCAGTTTCAACCATGAAACAAATTGCATCCTTCAATTTTTCAACCAATTGTTTAGGGATTCTTACCCTCTCCTCCATTTTCATTTGCATAGTTTTGATCATAGAAAAAAATTATCCATCTACCCAAGTACTATTCTATGTTCTATAGTTATTAGGAACTTGAATACCAGTAGGTTGATTGTATTTCCATGCTCTAGGGTGTATTATATATAATTTATGAACTATATGAATATAGATATGAATCAGTAAAGACCTAAACCCAAATGCCTTAGACTTATCTCTCTTGATCTTCTTGAAATTCTCTATAAACTATTGTGTAATAACTTTGCATCGATTTTATTTCACATTATCTTGCACCATATTATAGGCCATCATAATGACTCCTGCTAAAACTGAATTAGGTCAACTGCTATAGTGAAGTTTATATCCTAAAATCATAGAAACTAATCTCACACCTTTCTGAAAGATGTTGGCTATGGTCATTTCCCTCTTATCCCATCTAGAATGTGTTATGGTTTCTACCTATTTCTTTATGTTCTTCTCTATAATAGGGATAATTCTAGAATTGTCCAAACAAGTTATATCATGGATCAATTTTCTGCAAATATTCATAGGCTTCTCACCAATCCAAAGAAATTGATCATAAATTCTTCTTAGAACAATCTTGATCCACTCTTCTTCATCAAAATCATAGAGTTACTTCATTCACATCACACCGAGGCTCTGTAAATGTGAGAACTCTTCTTTCCAAGTTCTATCCTCTTTTATCATATCTTTCATCTCTATATAGATCTCAAAGTCTCTTAATGACTCATACTTGCAATGAATGTATGTCCTAATTTCTTACACATGAATCACATCCTAGGCTATTTGTGAAAACATGCCTTCTGGATCATCTTGAGTAGACTTGAAGGGATGTTTCATGAATTTATTTTTTAGTCATTCACTAAGATAAAATATCAACAGAGTATCCATAGTATTCAAACATTTTCAAGAGATCAAAAATATCTTTACTTCAATGAAGTTGGGTATGCACTCTCAACGATCACAAAGAGCCCTACCTTCCTTGTTTGTTTTTCTGATCTCCTTCAACACTGCTTGAATAGTGATTAGATATGTTCAGGTGAATAAACTTATACTTCTCCATTTAAGGATTGACAAATTTCCCAATGAACTTATAAGTCTACAACAATATAGTTGACCATCTATTTGGAAATCACATGATACAATGTATAACTATGTGATCTAAGATAGGTACTTAAAACCAATCATATATGCTCTCCATCAACTCACAAAATGTTATTCCAGATAAATAGGGATTGGATATTTTTTTTATCCTTCACCAAAGCTCCCCCTAGGCCATGCATGTCCATCTAGGTTAATAGAGTAGTGTTAGCATCTATCAAAGACTCCATAACATCTATTGACTCTCCCTGAACCTTGGTCTCACTTGGTTCCTTTGCTTTCCATACCTTTCCACTATCCATATCTTCTGCATTCGTAAAATGATTGTCAAATTCATTCATATAATGTGCTAAACTATTTACAACATGACCAAAATTCTTCTTCACAACTATAGGAGATGGTCATCTTCTATTTACATCTCCATTATACCTACAAAACATTTCTATATGTCCTTGATTGTAACATTTGTGGCATGTAGGAGATGATTTGTTCTGATTAACTTGCAACTTGCAATACTTTCTGATGTTGCCAAAGTTTTTGCATGTGTAACATGTCATATTAGCTAGATTTTCCTCTCTATTATAATATTTATTGATGCTATATTGATCACATTTCTTCCATTCCTCCTTCTTGTGCCCATATGCATAACAATTAAAACAATTACCTGAGAAATTCCTTGTAAGGAGATTTACCTTTGTAATCCCTCTTCATGTGACCAACATTGATACATCCAAAGAATCTACCTCTAAAAGGTCTAATCTTCTCTCTAGGTCCTTCTTCTGTAGGTCTTTCTTCTTCTATCTTTCCTTTAGATTTTCTTTCTTGAGATTTAGAAAATTCAACTTCATTAAAACCAACTTGTGTCATGTCTCCTTTAGGTTTTTTTCTTTCTCTTTGTTCATCGATATTGTCAATGCTCATATGAAGTTTTGAAATGTTTTTCTTAGCCTCCAAAAGTTATCCTTTAGTGATGTGATTGTATTTTTCTAGTTCTTGATACTTGATTCTATAGTCATCAAGTTCAACCTTGATGTAGAGAGAAAAAACAAAATATTTCTTTTGGGCCTCTGCTTGATTTGTTCTCTAACCTATCAATTCTTCAACTCCACCTTATCCAATTACATCTTATTCAATTATTATACCCTTCCATGAGTATGGTATACTCCAAAAAATATTTCTAACTACTTAGGGATTACATCTAATTAGGATAACTTTGTGCTTTAAGGACACTTTCTGCAATCTAGGTCATTTTGTGGAAATCCACCCTAAACCTCCAAAACCCTCAATCTAATAGTTAAAAAATTGGCCTTGACAAAATTAAAAGGAGAATCCACCACTTCTTGGGTTCCAAGACACTCACACTGCACTTATCCCTTATAGGGATAGTATACTCAACTAGGTCTAACAGAGAGGTTTTTGGACAATAACTTTTAATACTCCTTAGTGAGTTAAAAAAAAATTTGTTGATTCCAATACCCCTTTGGGAATTCTTCAAGAATCAAAGGTTACATGAATGGGTACAAAGAATCAACAAACCTAATAGGCCTAATTAGGCTTGGTTAACAAAGAAATTCCAAAGGAATGGGTACAAAGTATCAATCCAACACCTTAGGGATGTTATCCTACTCCAATTTTTTCCAAATACACCATAAAACAAGTCACCCTTCTCTTTTTTTTTACTGTCTACACCAATTCATCATTCTCAAGATAAATACATGGGATTATTTAGCCTAGGGATTGATGGATAAAATAGCCAACCAAAAATTTCCATCCCAAGCCTTAGGAATATTAAATAAAAAATCCCTAAATTTCATTTCCCAAGTGGTCAAGGAATTCCACAAGTAAAATGTCATTATCGGGCTCCATCTTTGAAACACACTAGAATTTAGAGGGTTTCCTGGATATTCTAGACCAAATTAAATAGAAATTCCCCATATGATCACAAAATTAACTCAAATAAAATGCATATTAAAACTAACTCACTTTACTATATTTCCATGCAAGACATTTAGACACCACAATCTGTACAGGGTTGTACAAGACCAAAAAAATAAAAACTTTTAGGAAATTAAATGTTATTTTATTCAAATCCACCAAGAATCATACAATGTCATGAAATATCCTCTTAGAAAGGCTTATCCTTCCTCTAATAGATCATTTTTAATGATCATAACCATATTATTAATAGCTATGAGCATTGGGACAAAGTTGCAACTTCTCGAGCAACTTTTCAACAATATTTCAAAATGCACCTTATTTTGCACTTTTGTAAACAACATTTCAAATTTTGTGCAACTCTTGCACTTTGCATCCTATAAACCCCCAATGGATTAAAAACACCATAAAACTCTTATGACATCCTACTAGACTGAAGACTAAGTTCCTATTTGTCTAAGGATACCCAATCTTTATAATGCACCTTTGGGACTCTTAACCTTATAAATTGGACCAACCAACTTTATTAGGTTGATCTTAAAGATCCAAACCTTATTACATCAAATTAACCCTCCTAGAACCTTGGAAGGTATGATGATGTGGTATGAACCATACTCCTGATGTTAAAAATAACACAAATCTCTTGAGTTGGAAGCTCTATAAGGGTTGTTGCAGTTTTGGCAATAGCCTCCTCTATCATCCATGTGGCATCTTCAGAAGGTGTGTTCTTCCACTTAATCAATAACTCAAAATAGGTTCTCCTTCTTGCCTTGTGACTTACCCTTTTGTTCAAAATGCACTCAATCTTAGTTTTTTGAGGTTAGGTAATATTTTCCTTCAAGTCGAACTGATCAGGACCTTGTTCACCTGCATTGCAAACATCACTAATAGGACCTTTTATATGCATAAATGTCACATACATTAAATATTTGAGATAAACCAATATCAGAGCATAAAGATATTTTTCATTACTTGTTCCCACATTATTTTTGGATCTTGAAAGAACCTATCTTCTTTATCATCAATGTGATGAAATTTTATTTAGGGAATCTCTCCTTTTTTAAGATGAATTATCACCATAGCTCCCACCTGATACTACAAATATCTTATTTTCTTGTTAGCATTATGTTTATACTTATCAGTCACATACTTCATCTTATCTTGTACCTATTGATGAGTCTCTTGCATTACCTCTGCAAAGTCCCCTTCTTGGGTACTTCTTTTATCTAGGTCTTTGATATCCCTCAGCTCCAAGACACCTCTTGGGTGTGAGCCATAAACAATATGGAATTAAGTTAGGTCAGTTCTCTTGTGCACTGATTCATTATATGAGAATTCTTCATATGGAAATATACAATCCCAACTAGTTCTATGTTCCTTTTAGAGGCATCTTAATAGGCTACCAAGAGACCTATTTATCAACTCTGTTTGACCCTCTGACTGAGGGTGGTAAGCGGATGAAAAATATAGATTTGTTCCCAATCTCTTCCAAAGAGTCCTCCAAAAATTTCCTATGAAATTATAATTCCAGTCAGAAATAATGGATAATGGAAGACCAAGGAGTCTAAAAACCTCTTTAAAGAATGTCCCTGCAACATGTGATGTATCATGGGTTGTCTTACAATGTAAGAAATGGGCCATTTTTGAAAATTTGTCCACAACTACATAGACACTATCATTACCAAATTTTGTTTTGGGGAGTCCTAATACAAATTCCATATGTACAAAATCTCATGGCTTGTTTGGGATTGGAAGAGGTGTGTATAAACCTACATTGGAAGTCTACCCTTTGGCCTTTTGACAAACCAAACATTCCTCCACATACCTTATTACCTTTGTTTGCATCTTTGTCCAGAATTAGATACTCCTCATAAGTTCAAGAGTTTTATCAACTCCAAAGTGTCCTTCCAAACGACCATAGTTCTTTTCCTTGATTATATTTTCTCTCATGGACCTGATAGGTAAAAAAAGTTGACTACCTCTCAATAGTAGTCCTTCTTGCAAGATAAAATCAGAAAATTTAGTTTGATACCTATCACTCATATCCCTGCAAACTTGATAAGCCTCTTTGAAATATTCATCACTTTGACACATATCCTTCATGGCATTGATCCCTACACTTTTTGATTGAACCTCCTTCACTGTCAAATTTCTCCTTCTAAGAGTATCAGTTTCTTTATTGGCTATCATTTTCTTATGCTTTATGGTGAAGGTGTAGGATTGCAAAACCTCCATCCACTTAATATGTTTGTGGTTCAAGTTTTCCTATATGTTCAAGAAACTGAGAGCATGGTTGTTAGTAAACACAAAAAAATCTTTAAGTAACTAATAGTGCCTCCACTTTCTAACTAAGTACACCATAACATAGAGCACTAAAGAAGGAAACAAGAATTCCTTCTTGACTCAAAACCAAACAAACAGCCTTGTTTCTTGCATCACATACAACTATGAAGACTTTTCAAAAATTAGAGAAAACCAGTATTGACTGACCTACCACCCTTATTTTAAAGTATTAAAATAATTTTTTTTCAAACTTATTCCATACAATATTACATATTGTACCCTCTTTTATATTATCTATCATGGGTGCACACGCACCAATAAAATTTCTAATAATTTTTATATAGAAACTTGAGAGTCCATGAAATTTTTTGACCTCTAATGGAGATCTTGGGGTTGGACAGATTAGGATTTCCTCCACCTTAGTGGAATCCATATTGAGACTATTATTTGGTACTACAAAGCCAAGAAACACAAGCTCCTCCCGCAAGAACACAAACTTTTCCAAATTTATCTTCAACTTCTCTTCATGAAGTCTCTTCATAACAAAATCCAAATGTCTTAGGTTCTCATCCACGTCCTTAATAAAAATCATTGTATCATCTAGGTATACCATAACAAACTTGTTGATTTAATGATTCAATACTTCATTCATAAGCCTCATAAAAGTGCTAGGGGGATAGGAGACACCAAAAGACATTACTATCCACTCAAAAAATACCCTTAGTATTTTTCAAGGTTGTTTTCCACTTATCTCCTTTTATTATCCTTATTTGGTGATAACCACTCTTTAATTCCACCTTTTAGTAGTATTTTTACCATCCTAGATAGTCCAATAGGTCTTCATCTAAATAAAATGGAAAGGTTGGTGGACTGATAAGAAAGATAAGTGATACACAAATTTGGACTACCAATGAACTACCCTTCCAAGTGCATACTAACTCCAAGAGACTCAATTCACCCAAGGTTACTCTAGGTGAAAACCAATGATATATTTGGTGTATTTGGATGGTATTAGGGTGTATTAAAGTGGTTGTAAAGTTTCAGCCTCAACCCAACACTCCTAGCCCTTGGTTTTACTCCAAACTGCCAATAGGCCTAATAGCCTTCCTTGTAGCCCTGCAACAAGAGTAATTTGCAGTTAACTTTGAAATTTCCCAAAGGATTGACAAAATAAATTGCAAAATATGATACCCTTTATCCTTATACACGACATACTAAAAGGGTTCTATGGACTCCTTTGGACCATATATGACTGTCCTCGCACTATGGCCTTAAAAATGCATAAAAAGACCCCAATTTACAAAGAAACTATATGATAAACATGCTCCCAATGGCTCACCTCCTGGGAAGAAATATGAAATGACTCAAAAACCCTAAATTAAAAATTAATTAGACCCAAACCTTCATTAGCATCAAAATCCCCAAATTCACTCCTTTCAAGCCCTTAATACTAAGGCTTCCTCAATGTCTCGTCTCCAATCACTTCTAGACATAACCAGTAGTTGATTCACCAATAAAATGAAAATATAAGACAACCCACATCATAAAACATACCCCTTATTTGGACGTATCATTGGCTGCTACACTTGTGCCATCAATTTCACTTGAAACCCTTCTCCAAATCAGCCTGTGATCACTTCAATCCTCAAATCTTTGCAAGAATCAGTATTATAAATTATGGTACATGGTTAGTATCTTCCTTCCATTGATTCTAGGCCTTTGAGTCTATGGAAAGGATCTAGGTTTGCAAAACTAACTACAAAATGTATAGAAACTTTACAAAATCTAAACTTTAACTTGCTGGAAATGATAGTACAGTCATAGAAATGAATTTCAAAGCATTGGAATGGAAGTAAAAATGATCTTAGATTGCTTACTATTCCATAATCAACCAAAAAATTAAAGCAATAAGTATTCAAACCATCCAAAATGCCTAGAACATCAAAGTTTTAGATTTAAACTTGTCTTTTATTGATATTGTTGTTGCAGTCCGTACACTCCAGCCACCATATGGAAACAATAAAGTCTCAATTACAAATAGGCATCCAAATGTTAACTTCCCCAACCTCTTTTAATTGGTTTGAGGGATTAGTTAAGTTTTTAGATGGTAAAAACCTCATTTCCCTCCTAAATGGCTATTAGCCGTTACTTTTCAAATATTTAAATTTTTAAACTTTAAAAATGCTTTTAAACCTTTGTAATTTGAAAAATAAGAACTCCAAAGGATTTTAAACACCTAGGAGACTTATTTAAAGCCAAATTTAAACCCCTA
>MU223604.1:729333-761953 GCA_018584345.1 Thuja plicata | reverse complement strand
TCCAATAATTAACATTGTGACCAAGCACAAACTCAGCATACAATTTTTTTATGAAATAGAAAGGGAGCTCCAAATTTCTATGGGGTGGTTTATCAAAAACCATCCACCAGCGATCCCAAAAGTGTGTTTGCATTACTTCATTTGTGCACCATTTTATTAATAATTTTGGATTTTTGGGGTCAACTTTTAATCTGATTTTAGGATTAAAAAAAGGAGGATATATCTTCCTTAGTTATATTAAGGGAAGAAATCCCATCATTGTCAAGCCCATCATCAAATTGGGTGTGCATATCATCATGCCAATGAAAAGAAACATTATGTTGCTGTGTAAGGGTGTCAATGTTCTCAACAATGGTATTTAGGGTGGCAAGCATAGGAGCTAAGGTAGTTATATTCTTATACATGTTTTTGAAGCCTCGTATAGTGTTCAGATTCTCTTGTATCAAATCCTCTAAAGATTGAGGGTTTTGAAGCGGTTCTGGATTATTTTGGGGATCATTATTTGGCGGGGAGGGTTATTATCTTCATTGTTGTTAGCCATGCCTGATTAAATAATATACAAATATAAATTTCAAATTGATTTCATATATTATTAAAAAAATCAATACAAAACCCCATTTTTACCAAAAAAACTACATTTAACATGAAAATGAAAAAAATAAATCCAGACATAACAAGAATTTACTTACTGGATAAACTGTGGAGTCAAATTTGTTGTTGGAGCAATCAGGTACCCAAAACAATTGTGTATATGATATATCTATCCATTTTCCAAACCTAAAGCTATGAGAGAAATGAGGAAAGCGGCTCGCGGGTTTTTGATTTATTCCACAGGTTTCGGGTACCTAATTTTTTTGGGTACCCAAAAAAATCGGGTACCCGATATTTTTAGGTACCTGAAAAAATCATGTACCTGATTAGGCTTGTGCTTTGGTGTTAGGTTTTCCCAGGTGTACTAACACCTAGGCCTACTAAAAAGTCAACAAACACTTTCATGCACTTTTGGACAAGTGAAAAGTGGATTTTTTTCACATCACCACTTTTTGGCCCCCCATGATCTTGTACATACCCACTTATGCATGCAATTACTTAAATGATAAGAACATACACATACAGTAAATAACTCATAACACCATGATTTGTTCAAGGAAACCCTGGCCAAAGGAAAACCCTGGTGGGGATGATACACACAAATAATGCACTAAGAGTATAGTGTCCTTGTTAGGAGTTGAATATTACATATATTAAATATCCTTGTTAAAGGATAAAAACCCTGCTAGGGGCAAGACAAGGAGCTCACTATTCTTACAATAAGAAACTATCTTTACAAAAATATTTCTTCAAGTAATGAACTGAACAAGCATCATTAATTGTTAGATAGTTCCAATTATGGCTCACAGTATTCTTTATCTAATCCTAAAATCACCATGCATCCACACATTCAATCCACATCTTTGCATCTCAAAAAATCTTCATATATATTCGATCTCATAATCAGTCAGCTCACAAATATATTACAAAACATGACCATTACTTTATCAAAAAGTAAACACATAGTCGACAATCATATATTAACAGAAATTGGGTAGGACCCAATCCAAATCCAAATTATCACTTCTGGATTCCACATTATACTCCCTTAATCCTTGCGACCATTCAAATGCCATGTTATATTATTGTACTATCATCACATAACTTCAACAGACTGTAATTCTCTGAAATCAATTCCAAAAAACAAACAAAATTAGATGGAGGTCTACTATATCCCAAAATATCTTCCTCTAATCTTGCATGAATTGATTTTCCACATATTGTTCTCGCTAACAAAAACTATACAACAATACCTAGTCAACTGCTTCCGGAACTTAGTCATTTTCCAAAAATGAATATCCAAAACTGGATTATACATCAAGTGACCATGCGAATGAGTAGTGTTGAAATAAATGATAACCTTTATGAAATGATAACTAGGCCATTTGACAAAAAAATACCAAATAGAAGTAAACAACATCAAGCATCCACAAAATCATCACATATGATACATAGATTTTTCACATGAAAACACTTGTTAGAGGGAAAAAACCATGGTGGGGATGACACCCACAAATCACCTTACTACAGTAAAAATGTTTTCCCTGTTAGGAGCTAAAATACCCTTTATCAGGTTAACCCTGGTAAAAGTGACTAGTACCTTGTTAGATGTGCCAAAAGACTTGTTGTAGTCTACCTTTTTAGAGAATTTCAACCTTCAGTAAAGAATTTACCCTCTTAAAGGATTTACAATACAGACCTGTTAAGATCTACCCAGTTAAGGGATTTGACCTACTGCAACTATTGGGAAAACAAAAGTAAATATGATTTGTAGAAGACAATGATTTTCTATCAGATCATTTCTATTCCTTTTCTTTCTAATGGTGTATTGATCTCTTATTCTTTGATCTATGATCACTGCACTTCAAAATACATTCTCAACCCTAAATCACATGATTTATCTCTCCTTATGTATTGAGTTCTTAAGTCTATTAAGACTTGAAAAATTTCTGTCCAAGTTGGCACAAAATAATTATCAACCTAATTGAAATCAGCATCAAGCATACCTATCATGTCATTGCCAAACGTAATATACATTATCATAAATGATATCTGACCTCTGATCCACTTCCTTAACTAATTCATCAAGAAATTAGGATTTGTGATCCAAGAGGTACATTGTCTTCCACATCAAAAACATAATTCACTCCAAACATTGAATTATATATCATGATCATAAACATGCCTTCCTCATACCATATGAATGTCTGATCTGAGAACGCATCTCCTGATTTTCTCTATAAATCGACTGCTGCCAATTTAACTAACTAAAATTATTCTTCCTATACATCTCATCTACACTGATCAACACAATTAACTATATATTCTTTTAGCAATCATGTACGGATCTTACTGATTGCTCCAATCGTGTTACTTGAACATGTTTCCATTAATGACAACCAATTATGTATCTTCAACTAACTGTTCTTCAGATCTCTTCTGGAAATGTTGATAATGGCAACACATCCTACATAGGAACATGAAACAAAGACACATTTGAGCTAGCAAGAATGCAAATCCCCTATTGAGATTAAGAAAATATAGCTTGAAGGGATGAATGGGTTAGATAGACATGAAAAATATTGTGTGTATCTAAGAGAGGGAGGAGTTTTGATATCAATAAAGGCCACGCAATAGGAACCCAAGGCTACAAGGGAAGACACAGGGTCCCAAAAGAAAGAAAAGAGTCCTTAGGGAAAATTTTGGGACTTACAAACCCGCTTCATTTTTCCTCCTAAACAATTTCAATAACACACGCATGCATCAACTACATAGGATTGAGTAGGAGTGACGATAGTTTTCATTGTCACCACAACAAATAGTTAAAAAAATTGTGTGAATAGTTTAGTAATAGTCAATTATTTACTTTCTTCTATATTTGATAATCATTGCTAGCTACATTATTCTTATATTTTTATGATTAAAATATTACAATGTAATACAAGTACATCTTCTTTTCAATAATTTTCTAGTCCCTTAACATTTAGACTATAATAAAACCTAGGAATTTGAATAGTACATATTAGTGTTGACTCCATCTTAGGTTTATGAGTTCTAGATTGATAATTTAATGTCCTATATGTTAATTAATTGTTTCTTAGCATGTGTACCTCTCATCGTAAATTCATAGAGGCAACATATTTAGCTTAAAATATTAGTTAGTATAGGGAGCCATACATGATCTATCGTGATTTTTTCCACCATTCTATATTTTTACACCTACTTAAATACTATTTCATGGAAAAGATATGATGTTTCCATGTATTATTATAGCTATGATAACTTTTGTAAATTTAAACATTTTTTTTTCTAATACAATAGTTATGATACATATTACTTGTGATTTGAACTTGTATTCAATGGTGATCATTGTTATTAATTGAATAAAATACATTCATTAGACTTAAAAAGGAATCAATCATGTGATGGTTAACGGGCTTAGGAAAAAAATATGATTGTTTAGGGGACTTTTGTGACACCTCAATATAAGTATTTTGATAATGTTTAATTACATGATCTAGAAATCTTAGTATTTTACAATAAATTTGTCAAATAAACTACTAATAGAAAATGAGTCATTCACAGTCATCACATATAAACTTAAGAAATGAATATACATAATTATTAAATCATTTATAATTATTTATTGTCCAATTTATGAAATATTAAGATTATAATTCCATCATTTCATCATAACATATTTAAAGGGTGAACCCTAAGAGGTCCAATAGGATGGTTTCTTGGTGGACAAAGGAAAAGGGAAGTCAGTGGTGGATTATCAAGATGAATTTGAGGATGACAATGTGGACTATGGTGATACTAAAGATGATGAAATCTAAAGAAATTATACTAGTGAAAGGTCTAATCATGTATCAGACAAAAAAATATGAATCATTTGGACTTGACCTAGGAAGCCATGTCAGCAGGGTACATCCAACATGGTAGAGAAACTACAACTTATACAAACTGCTAGATAATTATGCCAAAATTGGAGGCGGTGAAGAAAGTTCTCGACATGGAGAGGAAAATTGTGAGTATCTCCCACTTCAAATTGAGATTCATTCATAGCTCTACCAATACAATGTTCTTGATGTAAAATAAACTACTCAGCAAAGATGTTAGAAAATAGGATAAAAATAAGAACCTCTTAAAATTCCTCATGAATGGCTAGGATTCGGTGCTCTCAAGTAGCCATTGTTTTGTTGGTTACTAGTTTTTTTGTTTACTGATATAGCTCATACAGTTTTATATATGTATAATATTTTGATGTTATGGAGTTTTATTGTTAATGTGATGTTAATGCTAATTTTATAGCTTCTTAAAGTTGTCTCTAGACTATTTGTCTATAAGATCAAGAGCCAAATATTATCACTTTTAATATTAAAAACATATTTAAAGTTTCTTAAACTACACAATTCCAATTGTTGTTATTATTTTCTAGTATCATAAATAATTTGGTTTCATGAATGTAGTTTCTTCCATTTCTATTAGTCATTAAAAGAAAGCAAAATTTTTGTTTAAAAATTAGAAGAAAGATTTCCGTTTAAGAAAATTCTACAATATTCTTTATTGACTATCCTTTCCAGAGTTTTAATTTATTTATTCTTCCTTTATAGATGAATTTGACAATTTAATGTATTGTGTTGGTTAGTTTTTATGTTGCAACAAAACAAAACAACCTCTTCTTCTTTTGACTAGCTTTATAGAGAAGCCAACTCCAAATATTACTCCATCCAAGAAAAGGACCAACTAACAAGAACTCTTGCAATACTTCTACTCTTTAGGTTCTGCTATACCAAGGGGGGGATACCTTATAATACCTTGAGATATTTTTATATGGTATTCATCCAAGGAGTAATCTCACTAAAACACAACATAACTGGGAGAAACTAGATAATTGGCTAATTACCCATCGCACATCAACCATGAAATGGAGCATGAGATGGAAAATCACAATAAACTTATACAAATATAAACTTAATCGATTTATGTTTGTTTATATAGAAACCAAATACAATATGAAACCAGACGTGCAATAAGAAAGAACTTATTAATTTTAGATCAGTGCCTTATCCATTGGGCTACTCTCTAACTCAAATACAATATACCAAAATCAATATCAATCAAAGATTCTAGGCCATAAACACAAATATCCCAAACCCATACTACTCATAGAATCCTAGCATATTTCATATGAATCTATGTATTAATGAAAGCATATTTTAATCTGATGCTTGATCAGAATTCTTAAATAAGTACATAAACAAAGAAAAATTCTATGCTAATGAATCAGAAAACTCATAACTCACAAGACAAGATGACATAGGAGAGATTGGAGTTCATATCTTTGTATTATGATTAAAGAATCATATTCCAGTATAAAAGATGCACTCAGAGATAACCTCTTCAATAACCTGCAAGAGGTCCTTGAATTTTATTTCTCATTATCACACCTAGCTAGTACAAACTTCTGCTATATTTCCCTGACTGAAACCTTGCAAAAATGTTTACAATATAAATTTTTCATCTCTTTCCAATGATCTTGGGAATCTTTTTATAGAATAGGATTGCAACAAGCTACAGATCAATTAGAATAAGGACATAAAAAATGACTCAAGAAAAAGAAAAAATAGCAAGTGAAGTGATAACCACTTTTATTACAATATATTCAAAATATTTTGTCTTGTTACCACCTGAGTACTTGTAACTGCTTTAAGGTTGTTTGGTATCCACCATCTAGAATATGTTGTCCTTGATCTTTTTGATGTAGGATCTTTACCTTGTTTGTTTAATTAACTGTTGGGAAGAATTTTCATTTGTTTCCTTTTACACGTTATCATCTTCTCCTTGATCAACTGCATTGTATATGTCCTTCCAAGAGGTATACACCTCATCACTTGGCCAAGAGAAACTAATGACTTCATCTTTTCTTCTATTAATTTCATTCCAACTGATACTTGCCTTCTTAATTTTCTCTCTCCAAAAATGAAAAAATGACCTAGCTTTGCTAATGATTTCCACATTTTGGGCAAACAAAAGCATTCTTTCCAAAGTAATAATACTGTTGGTCCTGGTTGCCAACGGCTCATTCATTTTTCTTAGCCATAATGCTTCATTATTTATCTCACCACTCTTCTTTAAAAGATTAGGAAACATCTCATAATGTTCCTTTGAATATTGTTTCCTCAAATTCTCTACCTTCCTAATGATGATGCTTCTCTTTATGTCCATGTCCATTAGTAATTTGAAATATTTATAAGTGTCATTCAATATGATATCAATATTATTTTCTTCTTTAGATGTAGAATAGAATAATTTCAATTCTTCTCTCTTTCCCTTCCATCTATCCATTATTGGATCCCACTTATCCTTATCTACTTTATATTCATTCAATATGCTAAAAATCTTCTTTCCCTATAAATAAATGGTGACAAGACTTAAATTCTAAGTACATTGCATGAGAGTGGCATGTATTTTATAAGCATACCTTTTTTGTACCCATGCCTCTTCTTCTTTAAATGCTGTAGAATCTTCCACCCATTTCTTCCTTGATTCTTCTAACTTGGTCCTTTCATAAATTAATCTTTCTCTTTCTAATTCCAAGTCTGCTTGTGTAGTGGGACTTGATGGCATGGAAGAAGGGGGATAAGTTATAATTGGACTTGATGATGAGGGTTGGTGAGGATCTTTTGTAATCATTCTTTGAGAAACAAATTGAGCTATTTGTTTACTTTCAAGGATAGAAATATTTTTATCCTTCTCAATAGACTTTATCACCTCATCATTATAGGTCTTCATGACTATCTCACATTTTCCCCTCGAGATTTTGATTTCTTCTTCTTGTTTCACAACTACTTTGATGCCAATTTTTTCCAATTCTAGAGTAAGGCAAGCTTCTTCTACCGCTAAGGTGTCTTTTACTCTTCTTACCATGAGTCTACCTACATGTTCGGCATGATCATATTCACCAGTTCTCTTATTTTATTTCCTCTTTATAAACCATGTTACCAGTGCTGCATGGTTTTCACTAAATTTAACACCAGTAGACACTACACTAGTGTGCATTGGTTTGTTCTCTTTTCTAATAGCATCAAAAACAATAGCATTAATAAGATCCCACTATGGAAGAATCTGAACTTCTTATTTCTTTACCAATTCTTTGTCTTCTTCAGGAGTGATTTTGTCAAACTTAGCTACTATATCCTACTTTATTTCCATTTCAATATCATCTTAATATCCATGAGCTTGATCATTTTGCAACTTCTTACATTTCTGTCTAAATTCATTAATGTGAATTCTACAAAGGAATTGAATAGAAGCCCTTGCTTTAACAATTCGATCATCTGAAAAGAATTAATCACTAGCTTGCTTAGTGATAGAATCCAACTCCTTGTCAGTAAAATCAGCTATTGTTAAGTCCATTTTACCATGTTTGGGTTCCTCTGGCACTCATCCTTGCAATTCATGAGTTGTAACAAATATATGTGCTATATTTCCCATTTGCACTAATTTCTCAGCAATGGTTTGTTCATCCATGTGCAGGGGAGATTCGGAAGGGGAATAAATGTTATCTTGTTGTTGATCTCTTCCTTCCGCTCTTTGCCTTTTTGGAGATGGTAATGATTGGGTACTGGAGTCTAATGGCCTTTTCCCTTTTGGATCAAAGGTCTTTTCAACTCTTGGTAGGATTGTGATGTATCCTCTCTATTGGTATATCACATACTTCCCTAGTGGAATAACCCTTCCCTTTGTATCTCTTCTCAAAATATCCTTGGCCTTTT
Source organism: Thuja plicata (assembly GCA_018584345.1). Taxonomy (NCBI): domain Eukaryota; kingdom Viridiplantae; phylum Streptophyta; class Pinopsida; order Cupressales; family Cupressaceae; genus Thuja; species Thuja plicata. The sequence goes on along the minus strand of MU223604.1, from coordinate 753,581 downwards.
TTGGCTCTATTTCCATTACCTTCTTCTTCTTTAGGTCTAAGGCTTGCATAATTTCTTCAAACATACTCATCAAGGATTCTACCTTCTTTTCCCAGGGCATAAATTATTTCAAGGGATCATATGCTTTATCAAAATGGTGGACAAAATCTAATGATTTCTTATATACTAACCACTTTTCCTTCTTGATCTCTCACTCCATCAAATCAAATTCATTTCTAATTATATACTTAGGAAAGTTATACTGATGATCTAGAGCTAAACGCTTAGTTCTTTTTCTGAACATCTTACTAGTGAATTCCTCTTTATCAACACATCTTACCGCTGATGTTGCCAACTGATAAAGATCCAAGTATTTGTGAAATTGAGTCCATCCTCCTTTAGTGATAATGAACTGGCATTCTTTTGTGATGGTAGGGAAGATGCTACCTTAAATTTTGGCAGTTAATGCTTCCTCTTGTAACCTACCCAGTTGTCTAAGGATTTATGCCATGCCCATCTTGAATGGAACCCTATAAGGGAGGACATTTGGAATTCCTCTAAAACCGTAGACCCTAATAACTATTAAAAAAAGGTATAGAATGAAGTCACCCCAATTGTGAACAATCAAAAACTCTTTAACATACTCCATTGGTGTAAAAAGTCTTAACACATCTATGTGAATTCTTGGATTGTCTGTGCATAACATCGCCCTGAGCCTAGAGGCAAAACATCTATCATAATTGATAAAAATAGCCTCTTTCCTATCCGAAGATAAATCTATACTCCATAACTGAATTGGCAACACTTCATCATCTTTAAATTTGATAAGATCCATTTCTTGCTCAAAATAGTCAGCATTATTATACAAGATCATGTGCATCATCATAGAGTAACATCCAAATGGCTTAACTATCTTAGCCTCTTTTATGCCTACTAGACCTTGTTGCATGAGATCAACAATGTGAGTAGAAAAGTCACAAACAATAGACAAATGTGGATGCAAAATCTAAACGATCATAAGCATAAAGTGAATGGGCATTGTTGTCACCTCATCTTCTCCTAGAGCATGACACAAGGCACTATACATCCCTCTAGCCCTGCCATTAAAATAATCTAATTTGAAGGGCTCTGGTCTGTTAGGGCCTACTACAATTAAACCCCCTAGCTTATTGAAACACTCTTTCAAAGGAACAGTTCTCAATTACTCCCTTTGAACCTTGTACACTTCTTTGAAATGCTCAAAATGAATGCCATCCATCTAAACAGAAAGGTCACTCAACTTGAAAACTTTTCTTATCTCATCAGCTATAACACTCATTGATATGTTCCCATTTGTATCTCTCAAAACCCTATACACCTTATCATAATTTTTGGCAATTATGGTCAACAAATATGTGTCCATAAACACTCCAAGAACTATCAATTCTCCTACATCCAAATCCCATATGTTACAGTCTAGGATAGGAGCATTCCTTTGGATGAAAGCAATTTTAAGCAAACTAAGACCATTTATACTAACCTTGGAATCCTTAGCCCATCTGCCCAGATCATATAAACCCTCTGCAAATCTAAATTGAGGACTTAAAAGAACTATTTGTTTGATTTTAGTAGAGTAATTGGTGGATCCATTCAACTATTTTAAAAGATCATTACACACATTCTTGTCCTTGTAATCAATTTTACTAGTGAACTCAATTCTAGGGCCATTTCTAAATTTAGGGTTTCTTATAGTAACAGTATCAGACTTTATCAAAACTTTGTTTATTCTTTAGAATTTGAAACCCTACTGCAAGTATGAATTTTAATGTCAACAGAAAACTTACCCGTTCTATAATTTGTAACAGAGTGCACAAGATTACCGCAACTTTCAGTTTCACTTCAATCACTTCAATGGTTATGGAAACTTTGAAGTCATGTAATTAATTATATGCTCAATCAAATCAATCTCTCACATTGAATTTTATCTAAGGTGGCTACATGCTCTATAATCAATTCATATTGTTTGAACATTCACGACTCAATAGTTCACTGAAACCATTCTTAAAATTTTAAATCTAAACCGTAGATCTTAACAACATCTCATCTATCATGTGGCTCTCATCACTTTACGAAAACCACTATTCATCTTGGACATGCATCAGCATGACTTGATCACTTAAGAATTAGATCTCGTTCATCCCACCATAAGCCTTTATGTTAGCCGTCCAATTTTTTCTAACCTCACCACTAGTTACTTTACCCAAGTATTTACTAACTATGGATATAAATTTATCAAAGAATCCATGTGTCGACGCCACTTAATGGATTATACACTAGATATTCCTCTTATTTATCTTAAGTCATTAAGTGAGCCGTGTAATCCTTTTCAAACTATATCCCCTTTATTTTATCCTTGCTCTGTACTGGGCCCACCGAATGCCATGTGTCAACATGAATTAATCTCTTATACTGTAGATCTTGATCACTTTATCACCCAACATTTAAGTCAACCATTGGATCAATCATTAAATGCTGAACCTTTAACTCTTTTCTTAAGACCTCAGCCAGACCCACTGGTACACATGGAATCATGACTTAATGTCTTGCATTAATATTAAGCTATCAAGTTAGCCATTGGATCTTTTTAGAATTGTTAACACTTTAATCTGTGGTCACCTTCATGTTATGGAACCCACATCATCTCTAGGACACACGTAAGCACAACTTAATGGCTTGAAAGATAGATGCTGTACATCTTTGGATTAATTAATTAAGTCCACTATCAGATTAAAGGGAATCTAACTGCGGTTTATCAAATAGCTTTTCACAAATCTTAGGCCTACAAGGACACGTGGCATCATGACTTAATGTCTTGTATGTTAGATTGTGTGCATCTTGATCATAAGTGATTAAGTGAATCTTTGGATCAAAACAAAATTGCATGACACATGATCTTAAATAAAAGACTTGCGGGCTTTCAAACTTAGAGATTTTAAAGTGCTAAAGACTTAGGATAAATTAAGCATGGCCTCATTTAAAAAGAACACATGGTGGACACATAACTGAAGTGATGAAAAAATAGAAACTGCTTCAACACTTAGGTTTAAAACAAGAATTACACTTGAAGACTTAAAACAAGGGTTTCAAAATTTATACATGACCTCTTTGAAACTTGCAAACCAAGGACTCACTTGCTTGGAATTTATTTTTAAAATAGACCTAAGAGTGGCTCTTTCTGGGGATAAATACCTCCTACAGGTATTGCAAGAATTCAAAATCTCTGGGGAAGCAGACCAACCAACTGGAAAAAATAAACTACTCACACAACAGAAAGAAAAAATAAACTAAGATAGAAAGAACACACTATATACATAACCTAATGTTCATGGATTATTAGACTTCAAGAGAAGTATAACTTCAAGAACTGTCCATGAACTGGCAGTTCTAAAATAATACTAGTAAGGTATTTTAATAAATAAGAATTTTTCCCATACCTCTCATGGACAATATATGGTCCTACCCAGATTGGTTCAAACTTTCCATGTTTTCCTTTATCTTCTAATCTGACATTCCACATTAGGAAATTATTTCCCACACAAAATTGTCTTGACACTGTCCTTTTATCATAAATGTTTTTGCCTGCAATTGAAGCTTAGCATTTGTCATAGAAGCTTCCCTCCTGGATTCATCTAATTCAACGAGGTCATCAATTCTCAATTGTATATCACTGTCAATATCATCATCATATAATTGTACAAACTTGTACATTTGAATTAGATTATTTGAGGGTAGTCTTTTCTAAATCCCATAGACTAAATCAAAAGGTGCACATCCTATGGCCTTTTTATATGTCACTCTATCTTCCTAGACAACCATTGTTAGCTTTGAGTCTCATGCCTTCTTATTTGTATCTAGGACTCTCTCAATGATCTTAAGTAGGCTTTTGTTTATGGATTCTACTTGGCCATTCCCCTATGGGTGGTAAGATGTAGAGTAAGATGTCTGAATGCCATATTTAGCACAAAAAATCATATACTCTTCAAATTTAAAGCACATGGCATTGTCTGATATTATTTTTTATGAGCACCCAAACCTGGTGATTATGTTCTTCAACAAGAAATCTATTACTACTTTACTAGTTTCTCTTTTAGTGTGGATTTCTTCAACCCACTTAGTAAAGTAGTCAGTTGCTACAATTGTCCTTGCATGTTCTCCACTGGATTTAGTCGCTATTTCCCCTATAAAATTAATACCCCATTTCTGAAAAGGGGCTTGAACTTCTACTGGTGTAAGAGGTACATTACCTGAGAATTTTGATTTACCAGAGGAACATTGGCAAGCATCACATTTCTTAACCAGATGATGAGCATCCTTAAAGATACTTAGCCACCAAAATTGTGCTCTTAAAATCTTATGTGCAATGGTCTTGGCCATATAATGGCCCCCACATACTCCATTATGCATTTCTTGCAGAATCCTGTCTTCTTTCTCTTCATCAACACATTTTAGAAGAATCCCTTCAGGATTCCTCCACCACAACTCATCTCTGATCAAGGAAAAATAGATTGGTTTTAGATTTAAGGTCCTTTTTTTTTTCTCATCCATCTCCCATGGACAATTCATTCTTTGTAAGTAATAAATAATATAATTATACCAATCATAGTGGTCAAGGTTACAGATAAAAGGTCTATGTTCTTCCTCTAGGGTATTGACATGATTTGCATCCAAGTTTGTGTTAGCCATTAACTTGGCTAAACCCATTCCTTTGACCAATGTAGTGATTTGAATTTCAATGTTAAACTCCTAGATCCTATTGATCCATCAGCATCGTTTACCTGACACCTCTTGTTGGGTGAATATGTCTTTTACTTTTGTTGAGGGTACATAAGAAACTACTATTGCACCTATTACATAACATCTAAAATCTTTAACAACTTTTACCAGTGCATAAGTTTGCTTCTCATTTATATCATATTTTAGTTCTGCAGTCTGTAAGGACTTGCTAAAGAAAGCAATAGGTTGTTCAAACCCCTCCTTATTTTTTAGTAAGAAAACAACAATAGTATGACATGATGTAAATGAAAAAATGTTCATAGGTTTTGAATTGTCAGGAGTTCTTAGGATAGGAACATCTTCAATGGGTTTTTTTATTTCTTGGAAAGGTTGGTTGGCTTCTCCATCCCATTCCATTTTTGCATCCTTTTTTAGCATTTTGGAATTTGGCCTACTTTTCTCAACAAAGTTTGTGAAAAATCTTCTGAGAAAGTTTACCTGACCGAAGAAAAATTGAATTCCTTTAACATTTCTTGGGAGGGGTACCTTGTCAATAGAGGCTACCCTATCTAGGTCAATTCTAACCTCTTTCTTTGAAACAATATGCCCCAATAATTTACCCTATGTGACTCCAAAAGTGCATTTCCTAGGATTTAGAGAAATACCAAATTCAAGGGCTCTTACACAATACTTCTCTAAGTGTTCATTGTTTTGTTCCTCCTTTTTATAATATGTTGTAAGGTCATCTTGATAGACCTCCAATAACTTCTGCAAAAAATATGAGAAAGAAACATCCATGGCTCTCTAAAAAGTGGTCCCAGCATTTATCAAGCCAAAAGGCATCCTAATGTAAACATATGTCCCCCATGGTGTAGTGAATGTCGTCTTGAATTGCTTTGATTCCTTGACAATTATTTGGTTATACCCTGAAAATCTATCCATCATGGATATTAATTCACAACCAGTAACCCTTTACAACATACTTTCCATGTTTGGGAGAGCATAGTTATCCTTGAGGGATGATATATTTAGATTTCTAAAATCCACACACACTCTGATATCTCCATTCTTCTTCCTAACAAGATCTAAATTGGAAATCCAAGGAGAAGGTATGTTTGGTTTAATGACTCCTGCCTCTTTCAACTTCATTAATTCATGTTCCATTTTGGGTCTTAGTGTGGGATTTATGGGTCTCTTCTTTTGTCTAAAAGGCTTAGCATATTATTTCAAAGGAATCTCATGTTGAAATAGATCCTCATTGTATGCCTTTAGATCATCATATGTCTAGGCAAAAACCCTTTCGTATTTCCTTAACAAATGAGCCAGGTCCTCTCTCACTTTTGGTAACATCTTTCTTCCAATAAATAATTTTTTAGGAACATCACTTGTTCCTACATTTACTTCTTCCAAATCTTCAAGCTTATTTAGATTTTTTAGAGAAAATGGCTTGTCCTTATTGTCAAAAGATCTTTCTAGCCCAACTAACCCTTTTGGTGCTTTATTTGATTTTTGATTTAACACTTCCTTTCCTAAAATGGTATCTTTTCCATCTAAAGTTTCTACATACCCACTAAAATCAATCTCTTTGTTCCCAAGTTTTGTCTCATAATGTAAGAATCTTAGAATGTCCACATCATCATCAAAAACTTTCCATTTTTCCACATTATGAGGTATTGAGGGCCTAGATTGAACCTCTACTTCAGAAATACCAGCAAAGGTAATATCTTTTGGCCTCAAAGCTATGTTTGCAAGCAATTCTTCCATTCTATTTTGGCTTATGTCCATCCAGTCAATACAAAATGCATCAAAGTTTTCAAGTTCATCCCAAACAAAATTTATGTATTATTTCAACTAATGATTATTTGAAGCATATTTAGACTTGATCTGAGACACTACTAGTTCAGAGTCTCCAATGACTCTAAGACATTTAATTCAGCATCTGGCAGCCAGTCTCATACCAATCAAAAGAGCTTCATATTCTGCCACATTGTTTGTACATGTAAATAACAGTGTAAATGAAAATTTGAAAGTCCTTCCTAAGGGGGATATCAATAAAACCCCAGCACTCACCCCCTCCCTAGAGCTAGCACCATCAAAATACATTACCCATAACTTACTTTGTTTAGATAAATTATTTTTGTCTTTAGTCAATAATGCAGGTTGCAATTTTCTTGCATCTTGCTTTTCCTACACTTGAAATGATCCCATCTCAGTAGCTAAGAAATAATTCATATTATTATCATCTTCTTCCTCAATCATATGAGGAGTTATGGTCTCCATTGATACCTTAATGTTCTCACAATCAATATTGAAAGTAGAAAATGATAGATCACACTGAATTCTTCCCCCCATTGATGTACTCCATTTTCTTGATAAGAACATTCCATATCAAGCGGGAATATCTACAACCAACAAACTCATTGTTAATACTTTGCCTGGGAAAGCTGCCAATTTATAAGGCAATGCCTTAATGGTGTCGATGTCAGGAACTTACCTAGAATCCATAGCTTCACACCTCCCATGTGTTGTGTCTAATTTCAATCACATAGATCTCATAACTTTTGTAGGCATGACAGTGTTAGATGCCTGAGAGTCAATCATACAGTTTTTCAACATTTTTCCATTTATCCACAATGTTAAGAAAAAGGGATGTACAGTTTCTGTAGTAGTACAAATAATATTGGTATCCAAATAAATCTGAGAAATCTTCGACACCAGCTCATTAGATTCCCTTGTGGCTTTATCTTTTGTGTTTGACACTTTCTTTCTTGCCTATGGTCCCATAACCTTAGTAGAACTAACACCCTTCATCCATGTTAAAGCCTTTTCTTTGTTCTCTCCTATCCTCATCATTTCTAACAGAGGTACCTTAACAGTTATTTGAGACAGAAGTTGCCCCATATCCACAGGGGTGTATTTCATATTAGACATATCTGATCTCAGATTTGTATAATCCTCATCTTCTACTTGAGAAGCTAGTTTGGATTCATCTCCTTTATGTTGTTTATCTTCCCTTCTAGGATAAGGCATATAACTTTCTGGTGTTTTTACCTTTTCTTCATACACATATGGACCAGTAGGCTTGTTGCCTTTTTTGATCAGAATTTTATTTGCATGTTCACCCTATTTTTCCTTTTCTTATGGCCTTTATGTACTATTTGTGGTATCCTTGATAAAAATACCAACAGGTTTTCCATCTACACTTCTAACTATTATGCTTCTTAAATTGTAATTTCCCCTTGCTTGTGCAACCATGTTTGTTGTGATTTCAGAAATTTCTTCATTAGATGGTCTTCTAAGGACATGGGTCTCATCACATCCCTGTCCATTACATCTCATATTTTCAATCTCCCAATCTTGTATTTCAGAATCATCATGCTGATAATATGTTTCATCATTAAAATGTGAGGAAGTCATAGCACAACCACTATCATCATATGCTTCCTCTTCATTATCTTCCTGATCTTCAGTTGCAGAGATTCTAGCAACAATAACACAATACTTGGGTCTTTGAAGGGATTGGAAAGCCAAACACCAAGGATTATTGTTGCACATGTTCACAATGGTTTTGTGTAGAGGGTCAATAGTTTTCTCTTCAGATTTTTCTTTCTTTTGTGGGATAATGGGTTTCCCATCCTTCCATTGAGTAGTATAAGGATAATTCTACATCCTAGGTTTTCTGTTGAAGTTTCCATAGGAAGGCTTATCATTGTGTGAAATCCTATTGTTACTTCTTTCTCCAAGTTTTAAATCTTTCAAGGAATTTAGGATAAACTTAAGGCTATCATCCTCTTTTGGTTTAATATTCAAAGGTTTATCAGATACTTTTTTATTATACCTAGTTGGTTTCCAATATTCTCTCCTATCCACTTTTCCAAAAACCCTTCAGTTTATCTCAATATTTACTACTATCTTATATGCTTGTCTAATATTTCTAGTGTTCTTATCCCTTAAAAGGTAAGCAATTTTTGCATCAAAAGCATTAAGATAGGTAGAAAGACATACATTGTCATAAAATCTCATCACTTGCAGCAACTTGTGCATTTCCCTCTGAAATCTGAGGTTGAACTCCACCACTTTTTCATTTGAGTTCTTTTTTATATTCTTGAACTCATTCAACATGAAACCTTCATTGGTTTTATCCCCATATTGATCTCTAAAACATTCTTTCATTTCATCCATAGATCCAATACATTCATGGGGCAACCCTCTAAACACGTCCTAGGCATCCTTAGTCAGTGATTGAACAAATAATTTCATCATTATATTATCATACCCAATCTCATAATCATCCATCATATCCACAAAAATTTTTAAATTCTCCTCACATGCTATAATATTGTTACCAACAAACTTTGGGAGCTTTTCTCTAATCTTTCTGGGAATTTCATTTCAATATCCAGGAATACCAACGAAGATAAATTGCCTATACCTTTCTGTATAGATAGGTGTTCTTTGAGATGAATTAGTACCTTGAACATTTGATGTCGTAGCATTTGATGTAGTAGCATTTCCAAAATCAATTGGTGGTGGTAGATTCATTACTGAAGTTAGAGACATTTTAGGACTAGCACCAGCAGGAGGAGGACCAGAGGTTTGCCTAAGAAATTCAATTTTCTTTTTCATCTCAAGATCAGAGGCTTCCAATTCAACCTTCTCTAATTCTTTGGATATGATCTCCCTCTCTCTCTTGGCCCTCTACAACTTAGTATCCAGTTTAGCCATGGGATCCATTGCACTCCCTTTATTCACTGGTTCATTTATTTCAATTGCTACTACTTTCTGTTAACCTTTGTCCTTAGGTTTCTGTGTATCATACAACTGCTGGACAACATGTTCATGTTCAAGTTTTTCAGATATAGCAGTAGCATTTATTTCTTCTAAATCTTGCATTTCCCTCTTCAATTGGTTGGATTGAATCTGAGCATGTCTGATTCTCTCCTTTTTCGCTCTTTCTCTTCTTTGTCTCAAGGAAATATTCTCTTGGAACTTTCTTTCCAGTTCACCTACTTCTTCAAAAATCTCTTCAGAATCTATGAGAGTTATGTCAGATTTTGAATTTTCCTCCATAATAGTTATTTCTCTCCTGTGATCATGGGAATGAGGTCTTTGAGATGAGGGAGAGCTCGGATCACTAGGAGAATTTCTATTCTCTTCACCTCTTCTTTTGGATCTGGACCTTGTTTCATGTCCCCAAGATTTACCATGGACCACCCTACTAGTATATCTAGGTACATCATCGAACTTCTCACTTTGAGAGTAATACTCACTATATAATCCCAATCCCAACTATGTATCTTGTTCAATTTCTATAGTATCACCTTCAGGATTGGGGGGAATAGGAGTGTCTAATCTTATGTTCCTTCTCTGCCTCAAAGCTTGGAGAGTAGTTCCATTAGCATTTTTGTTCATTAATTTCCCAGCTCTGAGGTAGATGGAATTTCACCTTCCAACTCATTCTCAGATGATTATTCATCCTAGATCTGGTATTTTTAGAACTCATAGTTAGATAATGGTGTGTCAAATGATTATAACTCAGCATTGATGCATAGATTTTTTCTAGTCGCCACCCAACAAATAGCTAGAAAAATACACACTAACTCTGAGTAATAAATATTTCACTATGAAAGGTCTTCATAGGATAAGAAATAAAAAAAGGGTCTAAGCATTATCCTGATACATTTTCAATGGTAATACAGATCACTCAGATATTCAAAAATAAAACTATGTACTTCAATGGTCAACAAACTAGTATTAATAAGTAAGCAGGCCAAGAGTCTAGCTCAACTTGAAAAACCTTACTCACTTACTACAATGTAAAATTATTCCCCATCAGAGTCACCATTTTTTTGGTTACTTTTTATGTTGCAACAAAACAAAACGAACTCTTCTTCTTTTGACTAGTTTTATAGAGAAGCCAACTCTACATATTACTCAATGCAAGAAAAGGACCAACTAACAACAACTCTTGCAATACTTCTACTCTTTAGATTCCGATATACCAAGGGGGGGATACCCTATAATACCTTGAGATATTTCTATATGGTATTCATCTAAGCAGTAATGTCACTACAACTCAACATAACCAGGAGATACTAGATAATTGGCTAATTACCCATTGAACATCAACCATGAAATGGAGCATGAGATGGAAACTCACAATAAACTTATACAAACATATAATTAATGGATTTATGTTTTTTTATATAGAAACCATAGCCAATGTGCAACCAGATGTGCAATAACAAAGAAATTATTAATTTTAGATCAGTGCCTTATCCATTGGGCTACTCTCTAACTCAAATATAGTATACCAAAATAAATATCAATCAAAGATTCTAGGCCATAAAAGCAAATATCCCAAACCCATACTACTCATAGAATCCTAGCATACATTAGATGAATCATGTATTAATGAAAGAATATTTTAATATGATCCTTAATAAAAACTCTCAAATAAGTACATAAACACATAAAAATTCTATGCTAATGAATCAGAAAACTCATAAGTCACAAGACAAGATGAGACAGGAGATATTGGAATTCAGATCTTTGTATTAAGTTTAAAGAATCATATTCCAGTATACAAGATGTACTCAGAGATAACCTCTTCAATAACCTCCAAGAGATCCTTCAATTTTATTTCTTATTATCAAACTTATCTAGTACAAACTTATGTTATATTTCCCTAACTGAAACCTTGCAAAAATGTTTACAATACAAAATTTTCAGCCGTTTCCAGTGATATTGGAAATCCTTTTATAGAATAGGATTGCAACAAGATAAGGATCAATTGGAATAAGGAAAAAACAAATGACTCAAGAAAAAGACAAAATAGCAAGTGAATTGATAACTAATTTTATTACAATATATTCAAAATATTTTGTCTTCTGACCGCCTGAGTACTTGTAACTGCTTTAAGGTTGTTCGGTAGCAACTATCTAGAATTTGTTGTCCTTGATCTTTTTGATGTAGGATCTTTACCTTGTCTATTTTATTTACTATTGGGAAGCATTGTAATTTGTTTCCTTTTACACATTATCATCTTCTCCTTGATCAACTGCATTGTATCTGTCCTTCCAGGAGGTATACACCTTATCACCTGGCCAAGAGAAACTAATGAATTCATCTTTTCTACTGTTAATCTCATTCCGAATGACACTTTCCTTCTCAATTTCCTCTCTCCAGAATTCAAAAAATAGCCTAGCTTTTCTTATGATTTCCATAGTTTGGGAAAACAGAAGAATGCTTTGAAAAGTAATAATACTGTTGGCCCTGGTTGCCAATGCCTCATTCATTTATCTTAGCCTTAATGATTCATTCTTTATCTCGCCATTGTTGGAAAGATTGCTACAATATAGACAATTTTTATTTTGTCATTGATGTCAAAGCTTAACTGGTGAGACTATTTCTATATGTTTGAGTACCATATCTATTGATTGATGAAGATTTGAAGAATAGGATAACAAGATGATCGAGGAAAAGGTTGAGTTATGAGTATACACTAGGGTACTTGATCATTTGGCGCTTTGGAAAAGTGATATGTTGTTTATCTTTCATTGACAGTTCACTAGTGGGTCGATGCCGAGAAAAGCAAATTCGATGCTAAGAAAAGTGAAAGGTGATGTTGAGCAAAGAAAAGATGATGTTGAGTGCCAGTGAAATGTCGAGGGAGAAAGAGAAAGCCGAGCAATGGTATTTTAGTAATTGATGAGATTTGAGATCTCTGGCCAACATAGTTGATTTTATTGGGATATGTATTGTTAATTAAGATTGGTCCACACTCATTTAATGCATGGGAAACCATAATTAGTGCATGGATTAAATGTTTAATTAATGACTATATTTGAGAAGTAAATAAAATGTAATGATGGAAAGATCCATTGGATCTGACCAAACCTAAGATCTACGATCTTGATTAAGCAACAAAAGATCTATTTGACCTAGATGAAGAGGTATAATATAACCTACAGAGGTTATTGTCATTGTATCCTAGTATAAGGAGAAGTTGTATGCAAGAGTATTGCATGGTTAATTGACTGATTTGAAAGACCTAGCAAAGAAGGCTGAGCAGAGAAGGAGAGAGAGATTGCTTGACAAATTTCCAAGAAAATATAAAGATTGAGATGAAAATGGAGGCCACTTAGTGAATTAGCATTAGAGCTAAAATTGGATCTGGATTTGCAAAGTAAGTTGTATGTATGAAATCACACCTGCTGATTACTTTCTAACCATTGTATCAGTTCAAATCCTTTAACCAGGTTGACCTAGTAGTCATTGTATAAATCCTTTGAACAAGGTGACATTTAGATTGGAATGTTCTAAGTCCTCTAACAAGGCCACTCCTGATAGGGTGATTAAATCCTTTAACCAGGTCACATTTGACAGTGTGTTTTGTAACCTTTAACAGGTTTGGCTCGTAAAAGATCACTTCAGAAGAGTGAAATTTTGGTAGCATGTTACTGGTCATTTTTCCCATATTGGATTTCCACGTTAAATCATGGTGTCAAAATGTAAGAATGTTTATGTTGTGTTTTACTGTTAAGTTTATTTCATTAGTACTATAAACTGCACACTTTTATTGTTTATTACTACCGAGCAGATCTGAGTTGTGGAAGTGGTATAAAGTTGAATATGGGCACATTTGGACTTGAGGATTACTGATTCACCGCCCCCCTCTTAGTTATACTGAATTCATTCTAACAATTGGTATCAGAGCTTTGTTCTCTTGAAATAGTTTGAAGGTACTTGGAGATAAAGATCAAGATGTATAAAAGGGATGGACCGAAGATTAACAAGGACAATTTTTATGCATGGAAAGTTTTGATGAAACTTCATGCAACTCCCCACCAGGGAACCCAGGAGAGATTAACCTAAACATGATACTATGTTTGCTGAATAATTTTTTTTTATAAATTAACATAAAGAGACATACATTAATGCAGAAGCAATTACCATTTATACACATGTCTTACACTGACATAGATTACACAACTCAAGGGTTTTGTGACATTGAATTACTTAAAGAAAAATAGAACTAACGATATAACAAAAAATTCCATCTGATTAAGTATAACAAATACAACTTACACAACCATAATTACAATCCTCATGTATAACCATGAAACCACCATAAACTCATATCCACTGCACATGTCGCAGGGTATGTGGTAATCACTCTAATCTACTTAATTTACAATTTCCATATTAGGTATCACATGTGATACTCTAATACAAGATTTAATTAAATTACATAATAAACGATGAAGTAACATAAAGAAATCATCTGCAAAGAAACATCAAGCACTTGGTACAAGGACATCGAATTTCAATGGGTAAAGAATCACTACCACCCATTTGTGTGGAACCACAAAGGTCCACCCCACTATGCTGAGGAGATAACAATAGACCCCAATCGGATATCCAAATCAATAAGGAATAACCACTAAGCAAGGGATCCTGTTAGCTCTCTAATCTAGGTGCACCATAACTCATAAAAGATAAGACTCACTAATCTAGAGGCAACTGACACACGTAGGAAATTTAGACTGTATAAAGGTAGGTGTCATCATGTATGTCTAACCCTTAAGTTAAGTCCTAGCAATCCAAATGGATTCTGACACTTAAGTGACCATACATGGAGAAAATGACCTCTCAAGCTAACAAGGCCACTAACTATGCCAGAACCCACGCATTGTAAGGGGGAAAGCATTATCTCATCCTCCATCTCAGTCTTTACTAGAACTCAAGCATGGGTGAGGAGAATCATATCTTATTAGTTCATTTTAATATCTCTTAGTTTGTCTTTAGTTATCACTTATTAAGAAAACTCTACAATAAGCAATCTAGTAGTCACTTACAGACACAGAACTTATTGCAAGCTACCCCCTACTACACATCTAGGTAACCTACCCTAGGCTCACAGATCCTACAAAGATCTAGCATAGGTCACAACCCTAGTGTACCTCAAATCCAGTATCCCACACATCAGGAATGGTCACATATAGGTACACATTCAGATAACAAGATTGAAAGGGTCAACATGGTCAGTTTAGGGTAATAACATGAAACACACACGCTAAATAATAACAAAAATGATATTTACCCCCAGCCTCTGTATACATCCTAGGTCATCTAATGCCCCCATAATAACATATATATGAAAAAGAGAACCATAAGAACACATAAAATACAAAACCGTCCTACAGGACTGAAAAATGAATATAAATGGATAACTTTTATATCTAACTAAATAATCCATATGCATACAATGAACCCATTTAACAATCCATTAATACATCTAGGTTTATGATTAAATCTAAAATAATTAATGTCACTTAAATTAATTCCATCCAAAACTACTCCTACCATATTAAATGAACCATTTAAAATAACCATTAATTAAACTAAATTAACCTATCCAATTCTAAAGTCTCTGATCACCTCATAATTACGCAATTAAAATCAAATGAATAAATTAATTAAACAATTACATATTTACTAAAGTAATTAATAAAATATATTAATAAATTAATTATAACTTAACAATCAATATATATTCGGTCTGTTCATGGGTTTCAAAGGGTTAATCCTTCTCTTCGTAAGGTGAAATGTGGGTGGCAACCTCCAGACGAAGGATGGATAAAAATTAACTTTGACGGAGCAGCCAGAGGAAATCTAGGCACCTATGGGTGCATCTGTATAGTATAGGATTATGAGGGAAATACAATGGCTATCACAACAAGGAGGCTTCATGATGGGACTAACAACGAGGCAGAATGTGAATCTGTGAAAGAAGCTACCTTAATGGGAGTGAAGATGGGCTTCTGGAAGGTGCACTTGGAAGCCGATTCTGAAATAATCATTAATGGGATTAAGAAAGGAAGCATGGAGTCATGGCATCTGGACAAACATATTCAACAGATACGATGTTTTACGTTGAAATTTGAAGATTTTAAGATTTCCCATGTATATTAGGAGGCAATTGTGGTGGCCGATTATTTGGCCAACTTGGGTGCAAATCGTCCCCATGAGAAAGAGGACAAATTTTTTGAGGATTTTGGTCTTCTCAAGTTGGATTAACTTGTTACCGATCTCACTCACACACCAAAAGAGGCACGCTTGTATCAAAATTTACAATTATGAGAGTGTAAGTCACAACATTCATTAAGACCGCACGAAGGAAATTATTTAGTGGCATGTATCCAGAACTTTCCTGGGAATCATTTAAACTCGAAAAAGTCTCAACACAAATCACATAGTGCAGGGTTTTCAATAGAGCGAAGATCATGGAGGCTAACTTTGCATTAGAATCAAGCAACCAAACACAGGCTTACACAGGGAATGTCATGGTGTGGCGACTGAGAAACATCTTCCTGTTTGATGGCCAGGCCTTCATGAGCTCAGTCGTGGATTTCTTTGGCCCGGAATACCTGGATGACTACTGGAGAAGGCGGTCGAATTTGGACATTGCCTCACTTTTTTTTTCTCTAGCCCTTTTGGTGGGGGACTCGAAGGAGGAGGTTCAAACAGTAGTGGAAGCCTGCATTGATCTGCAGTGGCTGGAGGGTTTCGAAGAAATTTTAAACAGGGTTGAGCTGGGTGTTGGGTTGCACATGGGAACAGACCCATGGAGGAAAATTGGAGGAGGAGTGACGCCGCTGCAACCTTTGCTCGTGTGGTCATCTATGACCCAAATGGAAGTTCACATTCCAAAGGCCACAAAGGCATGGCAGGACATAGTCAAAATGTTGTATGAGCATTCAGAGGAACAAGAGGATGCACATAAGGTGCGCACAAAGATGACTCCCATCAAAAGCATGCAACCGCCTAGTGAGCCGCTAAGACATCAACTGGGCAGGGGTAGAGGCACGGCGACAGGGGCCAGCGCAAGTGCAGACACATGGGTGGACTCTTCAATCATGGGGAGAAGAAAAAATGGGCGGCAGGTCGTTCCCGGGCCTCAGTTGCAGGTGACATATCCCTCCCAAACTTTACCAAGGAAGAATCCGACGCCTGGTTCAAAAAGTAAGCTGGTGGGGCAGTAACGTGGCAGGAGTTTCTCAGGGTTTTCTTTTGTGACTCGATGTTTAACTGGCATAGGGGGTTGATGTTTTAATGCATCCTTTTGAGTATATTAATACTCCCCGAATTTTGTCTTCTCTTTTCTCGGGGATGTTTATATCCCTTAGCCTCTTAGAACTATGGTGAAAGCCTAAATGTAGGGTAGGAAAGTGTGTGGGTCTATAATACGGAAGCCATCTGGAAGACTGGCCTTTTGATGTATTTCCTTATCTTTATCAATAAAAATACTAATGTTACCGATAAAAAAAAAAACAATCAAAATATATTAATTCAAAATTAATAATAAAGAATATTAATTTAAATTAATAATTAATATACTAAAATACAAATTAATCATAACATATTAAATTAGTAACTATTAGTAAAAAGTGTTCATTAAATTATAAATTAAACACAGTTAATAACTAAATTTACTAATAAATTTCACATTAAATGAATTACAATTTATAAACGTATTTTAAAAATAAAAATAAAAGTAAAATAAGAAATAAAATAAACTTAATAACATTGGGGGGGAGCGGGTTCCCCGCGCCCCCCACCCTATTCCTTCTCTACACAACACCACACGACACCGACTATCGTAGGCAGTCTGACATTGCCACACGCAGTCCGGTTGCCGTAGGCAGTCTGACTACTTACACAGTCGACTGCTGCGGTAAGCCTGTAGGGTGGTGGTGTTGGGACCCACCCCCCACTAAAATTTATTTATTTATTTATTTTTAAATTTTTTTATTAAACATTTAATACAAATGTCTTTTCATACTTTTTTTTAAAAAGAGTTTTTTTTTTTTTTTTAAAATTAATTTTCGAAAATGAAAATTTAGAAAGGTAATGGTTCTTTGTCTTTTTCTAACTTTTTTCCTTTTTTGGTAATTTAATTGACTAGTCTGTATTTTTACAGAGACTTCAATTTTTTCACCCAATTAATTTTTCAAGGAATATATTCTCAATCCTAATTTATTTTTTTCCTCCTCTATAGTTAAGACTATATAGCAAATTGATTTATTGATTTCTAGGAGTTCTAGGACGAATCTTCCTACGAAATTTTGTCAGCATAACCCTATAATGCTAAATTCATATAAAATGAAAGAAATTTAGATCTAAGGGTTTTGTAAATACCCAAAAACATATAAACACTAAAAATCCATTTAAATGCCAAAATATCAAACATGCATTCACTCAACATTGAAAACCTCAGATTTACAAAACTGAAACATAATATAGAAAATAAAACGTACCATGAATCCAATGCTAGAAATAGAGGAATGTGTCTTTGAAGATGATAGAAAATCTGAAACCCTTCAAGCACAATTCAACCACAGATCTAGAATCCACGAAGATCCAAGCACATGCAATCCAGAAAACACACAAAAATCCCCAAACCAACAAGCAGCCACAACAATCCCCAATTCTCCAGAAATGCAAAAACACCAAGAGCTATCTAAAATGCCAAAACCTAACAATGCAAGAATGAATGGCCAATTCCCCCTAAAGAGCTTCAAATTCCCCTAATCATGCAAAACATGATGACAACTCCCAAGTCAATCCCTAAAATGACTCAACTTGAAAATTGAAAGAAATCCTTAATTAAATAATTAAAAATATCTTTTTTGCCACAACTCAACTTTGACTCCTAATATGTAGTTGAGATTTTTTACTTTAAAAATACTTTTTCAACACACACACATGCACATGTAATTAATAAAATATTAAATTAAATAGATTAAATATTTATGTCACAATATTACATGCAACCAAATATTTAATTATTTAATTAACCATAAAAGCATATATACATTAATTCTCAATTACATACTTAATTAAATCAAAATATTCAAATATTTGAATTTAATTAATTATTTAAAATAAACATAGGATATAATTAAACATTTAATCCAACTATAATCCAATAAATCATAAAACATAGGAAAATCACTCAAAACCCAATAAATCATTTAAAAACACATACAAGAAAAACACACATACTCACGGGAAAGGGTATTCAAATTCCTATCAACTAGACAAATCCAGATAGGGTAGTCATACTGAAACTCATCTAACATTAGGATGATTGGGCCTAGGTTAGGGTTTTGGATCTGTATGTTACCTCCCCTCATTACCATTGAGATGAATATTTATGGGCATGCTCACTCCTGACAATTCAGGGAAGATGATGCCCTGTACCTACAAACCTGTCATCAAAGTAACATGCATGTACATACAGTATAATATCACAAATAATGATAGGGATCGGTTGAATGTGTGGATCTTGCAAAGCAAGTAACTACACCTCCATCCTCTACCACAACAACACATCAAAAAGTACATCAAGATATAAAACAACCATACACATGCAAGTATGGGGTAAATATATCATAATCTAAAATCAACATATAATAATCAACATGATAATATCATCACATCTATCTATGCATATGATAAATCCATGACATCATAATCAAATATCATCATCAAATGACATAATAACAGCTCACATGAAATGTGGCATAAAATAATTCTACCAATCAACTGAAATTACTGCCTACAAGAGTACGACATCATAAACTGAAAGTAAAATAAGAGTGGGTATTACATCCAACCCCTAGGATTAGGCTTACTCTTGGAAGCCTAAAACAAATAGGGATATAACTCCCATAAAAATGAAGCATCCTAATGAGTCACATAAGACTCAATGTGTAGATCCCATAGGACCTTTCCCTGATCTCTAGTTTGAACTCTGAGGAAACTGAAACCCAGGAAATTGAAACCCACCTACAGGTCCTCTACTCACAGACTCAATCACATGAGGATGATACACTGGAGGATTATAATCCAAGGCTACATTTACTCTATGAGATCTACCGACATTCACAATTGTAGGTTCAGAAGTCGCAGGTCTCTATTCAGAAAATTGAGAAGCACGCTGTGGACAATTCACTGCGATATGCCCAAACTGCCCACATGTAAAGCAAGCCCCTCTACTATCACCTCCTCTAAATGAAGGTGCACTAGACTGCTGAAAACCATCTCTACTAATACTTTTCTATGTGTTTTACACAGGCTAACTAAAATGATTATGCCTGGCATGCGGACCACCTCGAGAATCCCTAGAGCGAGTACCACCGCTCTGACTTTGTGGAGGAGACACCTTCTACTGCAAGTTCTGATTAACCACAAAGGAAATAGGGGGTTCCTTGAGGTTCCCATTCCCTCAAGACTGATTACCTCTAACCCAGAACCGGATGCACCACCTATAGGAGCACCCGTCTAACCTCCATGACCTAATGCCAAGTTAGCCTCCACTAGAGTGGCTTTAATAACCGCAGCTCTCAGGTTCGTAGGATCAAAGAGCTTTACGTCCCCTATGAAGCAAGCATTAATCCCTCACACAAATTTTTGTACCATTAGTTTAGAATCCTAGCTATATCTAGTGTACTTCTTGAGCTCATAAAAATGACGCTCATACTGCTCTACTGTCAATGTCAACTGTCTAAGATTATGAAACTCATTGGCCGTCTACTACCTCCACTGATTAGATAGGAATCTCTCTCTAAAGTTCTCAAGAAAGAGTTCCCAAGTAATAGTTTCCATATAGATACCTAGCTTCTCTTCCTCAATCTTCCACCAGATAGATGCAAAATGTGTCAACTGCATCATGACATATCTCACTTTAGTATTACTACTAAAGGGATGCATTGCAAAGAATCTATCTAGGGCTATCAACCAAGTCTCTGCCTCTAAACTAGATTCCTATCCATTGAAAGGGATAGCCTTCCCTCTCATCAGGTCTCTCATGTGGTTGGCTACTACCATTGTAGGGTCCACTATAACTGTCCTCCAATAAGGGCTCCTGGATCTCTCCCTCTATCTCTCCTCTCTCTGAGAGTGGTGGGATGCGTCCTGCTCCACACTGGCTCTCTCAGGAAGGTGGTCTAGGATAGCCTGAAGAATCTACCTAGTATCCCAACCCCCAGACTCATCATGATTCTCTCTCCTCTGCTCATCCCTGTCTTGATGCTGATCACTTTCTTTCCTGACACTCATGGAGGAGCTAGCCTACCTACCTCCCCCACGGGCACCAGACCTTCCTCTACCACGACCTCTAGCTTCTCTTGTTTTAGGCATAATTCATGAAACAAAAGAGATAAATACAAATCTCACCACATAGCTTGAATCATAAACTAAAGAATGAATAAACCATAAAGCAATAATTTGAAAACACAAATGTTGTATGTCTATGTTTTAGTTTTAAGTTCAAGCTAGACACAATCTAATGAGCGTACAATTCCCAGAGTTCCCAGTGTAGAAACTAGTGCTCTGATACCAAATGTAACACCCCACCAGGGAACCCATGAGAGATTAACCTAAACATGATACTATGTTTGCTGAATAATTTTTTTTTTAAGTTAACATAAAGAGACATACATTAATGTGGAAGAAATCACCATTTATACACATGTCTTACACTCACATAGATTACATGACTCAAGGGTTCCATGATGTTGAATTACTTAAAGAAAAGCACAACTAACAACATAACAAAAGATTCCATCTGATTAAGTATAATAATTACAACTTTCAAAACCATAATTACAATCCTCGTGGATAACCATGAAACCACCATAAACTCATATCCATTGTACATGTCACAGGGTATGTGGTAATCACTCTAATCTACTTAATTTAAAATTTCCAGGTTAGGTATCACATACGATACTCTAGTACAAGATTTACAATAATGAAATTACATAATAAATGATGAAGTAACATAAAGAGCTCATCTGCAAAGAACCATCAAGCACATGGTACAAGGACATAGAATCTCAATGGGTAAAGAATCACTACCACTCGTCTGTGTGGTGCCACAAAGGTCCACCCCACCCTGCTGAGGAGATAACAACAGACCCCAATCAGATATCCAAACCAATAAGGAATAACCACTAAGAAAGGGATCATGTTAGCTCTCTAATCAAAATGCACCATAACTCATAAAAGGTAAGAATCACTAATCCAGAGGCAACTGAGACACGTAGGAAATCTAGACTGTATAAAAGTAGGTGTCATCATGTACGTCTAACCATTAAATTAAGTCCTAGCAATTCCAATGGATTTCGGCACCTAAGTGACCATACACAGAGCCAATGACCTCTCAAGCTGACAAGGCCACTAACTATGCCAGAACCCATGCCTCATAAGGGAGCAAGCATTATCTCATCCTCCATCTCAGTCTTTACTAGCACTCAAGCATGGGAGAGGAGAATCATATCGTATTAGTTCATTTTAATATCTCTTATTATGTCTTTAGTTATCACTTATTAAGAAAACTCTACAATAAGCAATCCAGTAGTAACTTACGGACATAGAACTTATTGCAAGTCACCCCCTACTACGCATCTAGGAAACCTACCCTAGGCTCATAGATCCTATAAAAATCTAGCATAGGTCACAACCCTAGTGTACCCCAAATCCAGTATCCCACACATCAGGAACGGTCACATATAGGTACATATTCAGATAACAAGATCGAAAGAGTCAATATGGTCAGTTTAGGGTAGTAACATGAAACACACACGCCAAATAATAACAAAAATGATATTCACCCCCAGTCTCTGTATACATCCTAGGCCATCTAAGGCCCCCATAATAACATATATAAGCAAAAGAGAACCATAAGGACACATAAAATACAAAAACGTCCTAAAGGACTAAAAAATGAATATAAATGGATAACATTTACATCTAACTAAATAATCCATATGCATACAATAAACCCATTTAACAATCCATTAATACATTTAGGTTTATGATTAAATCTAAAATAATTAATGTCACTTAAATTAATTCCATCCAAAACTACTCCTAGCATTTTAAATGAACCATTTAAAATAACAATTAATTAAACTAAATTAACCTATCCAATTCTAAAGTCTCCAATCACCTCATAATTCCAAAATTAAAATCAAACGAATAACTTAATTAAACAATTATATGTTTACTAAAGTAATTAGTAAAATATATTGATAAATTAATTGTAACTTAACAATCAATATATATAAATTAAAAATTAATAATAAAGAATATTAATTTAAATTAATAATTAATATACTAAAACATAAATTTATCATAACATATTAAATTAGTAACTATTAGTAAAAAGTGCTAATTAAATTATAAATTAAACACAGTTAATTTAACTAAATTTACTAATAAATTTCATATTAAATAAATTACAATTTATAAACGTATTTTAAAAATAAAAATAAAAGTTAAATAACAAATAAAATAAACTTAATAACATTGGGGGTAGCGGGTTCCACGCGCCCCCCCCCCCGTATTCCTTCTCTGCGCAACACCACACGACACTAACTGCCATAGGCAGACTGGCTATCGTAGGCAGTCTGACACTGCCACAGGCAGTTCGACTGTCGTAGGCAGTCCAGCTGCTTACGTGGCCGGCTGCTGCGGCAAGCCCGTGGGGTGATGGGGTTGGGACCCAACCTCCACTAACATTTATTTATTTTATTTTATTTTTTAATTTTTTTAAACATTTTATACGAATGCCTTTTCACACTTTTTTAAAAAGAGTTTAATTTTATTTATTTTTTTAAATTAATTTCTGAAAACAGAAATTTAGAAAGGTAAAGGTTCTTTGTCTTTTCCTAACTTTTTTCCTTTTCTGGTAATTTATTTCACCAGTCTGTATTTTTTACAGAGACTTCAATTTTTTCACCCAATTAATTTTTCAAGGAATATATTCTCAATCGTAATTTATTTTTTCCTCCTCTATAGTTAAGACTATATAGCAAATTGATTTATTAATTTCTAGGAGTTCTAGGATGAATCTTCCTACGAAATTTTGCCAGCATAACACTACAATGCTAAATTCATATAAAATGAAAGAAATTCAGATTTAAGGGTTTTGTAAATACCCAAAAATATATAAACACTAATAAGCCATTCAAATGCCAAAATATCCAACATGCATTCACTCAATATTGAAAACCTCAGATTTACAAAACTTAAAAAACATATAACAAATAAATTCTATCTTGATTCCAATGCTAGAAATGGAGGAATGTGTCTTTGAAGATGATAGAAAATCTGAAACCCTTCAAGCACAATTCAACCACATATCTAGAATCCACAAAAATCCAAGCACATGCAATCCAGAAAACACACAAAACCCCCAAACCAACAAGCAGCCACAACAATCCCCAATTCTCTACAAATGCAAAAACATCAAGAGCTCTCCAAACTGCCAAAACCGGTTAATGCAAGAATGAATGACCAATTCCCCCTAAAGAGATTCAAATTCCCCTAATCATGCAAAACATGATGACAACTCCCAAGTCAATCCCTAAAATGACTCAACTTGAAAATTGAAAGAAATCCTTAATTAAATAATTAAAAATATCTTTTTTGCCACAACTCAA
>MU223604.1:692814-729283 GCA_018584345.1 Thuja plicata | reverse complement strand
ACACACACACATGCACATGTAATTAATAAAATATTAAATTAAATAGATTAAATATTTATGTCACAATATTACATGCAACCAAATATTTAATTATTTAATTAACCATAAAAGCATATATACATTAATTATTAATTTAATACTTAATTAAATCAAAATATTCAAATATTTCAATTTAATTAATTATTTAAAATAAACAAAGGATATAATTAAAAATTTCATTCAACTATAGTCCAATAAATTATAAAACATAGGGAAATCACTCAAAACCCAATAAATCACCTGAAAACACATACAAGCAAAACACACATACTCAGGGGAAAGGGTATTCGAATTCCTATCAACTAGAAAAATCCGGATAGGGTAGTCATACTGAAACTCATCTAACATTAGGATGATTAGGCTTAGGTTAGGGTTTTGGATCTATATGTTACTTCCCCTCTTTACCATTGAGATGAATATTTACAAGCATGCTCACTCTACCAATTTAGGGAAGACGATGCCCTGTACCTGCAAACCTATCATCAAAGTAACACGCATGTACATACAGTATAATATCAGAAACAATAATAGGGATCAATCGGACGTGTGGATCTCACAAAGCAAGTAACTATGCCTCCATCCTCTACCACATCAACACATCAACACGTACATCAACATATAAAATAACCATACACATGCAAGTATGGGGTAAGTATATCATAATCTGAAATCAACATATAATAATCAACATGATAATATCATCACATCTATATATGAATATGATAAATCCATGACATCATAATCAAATATCATCATCAAATGAAGCAATAATAGCTCACATGAAATCTGGCCTAAAAGAATTTTGCCAATCAACTGAAACCACTACCTAAAAGAGTACGACATCATAAATTGAAAGCAAAATAAGAGTGGGTATTACACTTCACTTGGCTAGTATTGGTGATTCTTCTAAATGACATATTCAACAAGAATATGTAGTCCCTACTGGAGTTCTGAATGTTGCACAATTAAGAGAAAATCATGAACATAATCAAGCAATGTTGGAACTTGCTTCATCCCTGAACTATCATGAATTTGATGACATCAAGGACTGTACAAGCACAAAGAAGATGTGGGATGCCCTTGAAACCATTTATGGAGGTGATACGAATGTACTAAGAGCCAAATCTGAAATCTTGAGATGTAAGTTTGATGATTTAAAAATGCAAGAAGGAGAAAATATAGTGCAATATTATGATAGGATAAAGGAATTTGTAAATGCTATTAGAGGAGCTAAGGGAACCATTGATGATGAAACTATCATGAGCAAGGTACTAAGAACATATCTTCCTATTTATGCTATTAGATTATCTGCAATTCAAGAACTGAGATGTACTCCTAACAACAATTTGACTCTAGAAAGTTTGGTAGGCAGACTTACTGCATTTGAGATGTCAAATTTTGATAACTATACTCCACAAACTATTGAATCTGAATTAAAGTCATAGATGGTCATCAACAAATCAAGGAAAGAAAATAAATGTGTGAGAAATGACAGTGACACTTCAGATGAAGATCTAGAAGAGATTGAGGCACTTATGGCAAGGAGACTAGCTAAAGGAAAAGGAAAATTCAGAGGTAAACTTCTTATTATTTGTTTTTCTTGTAATAAAGTTGGTCATATTGCTGCTAGATGTCCTGATAAGAATGAGAAAGATGAAAGAAGAGACAGAAAGTACAAAGATAGAAAGGATGACTGAGACTACAGAAAGTACAAGGACTACAAAGACAAAGATAAGAAGTCTTTCTATATAGCTGAAGAATCCTCTGACAATGAACCTGATAAATATAATGAAAATGATATATAAGTTGTGTATATTGCAATGAAAGATGATTCTGATGATGATGAGAAAACTACACTAATTTCTTATATGAGTAAATGTGATCATTGGATTATTGATAGTGGTTGTTCACATCACATGACTAGTGATAAGGACAAATTTGAAACTTTAGATCAATGTAAAGGTGGATATGTTAAGTTTGGTAATGATACACCTTGTAGAGTTAAAGGGAAAGGATCAATTCAATTGACTGACAGGATTAGATGTGATGATGTGTATTGGGTTGATGATCTTAAGTATAACCTATTGAGCATTTCATAGTTGAACACTTCTAGTTGTAGAGTTGAATTCCATCATAGGAAAGCAAAGATCTATGATGCTAATGGAGAATTAGTTGGAAGTGGTGAGCAGACTAGAGGTAACTTTATCTAGACTTAGCTGAAGAGACATGCTTGTTTGCACAATATAATGATGTTTGTTTATGGCATAAGAGGCTATGTCATATTAATTTTGATAACTTGGTAAGCATAAGTAAATTGAAAAATGTTAGAGGGCTGCCTAAGTTAAAGAAACCTGAGAATGCAATGTGTAAACAATGCTACTTGGGAAAAATGACTAAATCTAGCTTTAAGAGAAAAACTCATACTTCTAAGAATATTTTGGAATTGGTTCATACCGACCTTTATGGAATTATTGGTGAGAAAAGTTACTGTGGAGACAAATATTTTATTCTATTTGTAGATAACTACTCTAGGATGATGATTGTTATGTTTCTTAAAAAAAAAACTGATGCATTTCAGTTATTTAAGTGGTACTTGGCAAAAGTTGAAAAGGAAACAGGTAAGAGTCTGAAATGTCTGAGATCTGACAGAGGAGGTGAGTTCATTTCTAATGAATTTGACAGGTTCTGCAATGACTGAGGGATAAAAATATAGATGTCTGGACCTAGGACACCACCACAGAATGGTATAGCTGAAAGAAGAAACCGATCTATCATGGATTATGCCAGAATATTAATGTTGGAGAAAAATGTTGCACAAAAATATTGGAGAGAAGCTGTAACTACAACAGTTTATACCTTGTTCAACAAAGTACAAATCAAGAAAGGTACAAATGCTACACCTTATGAACTATGGTATGGATATGCACCTACTGTATGTTATTTTAAGGTCTTTGGGAGTAGATGTTTTATACTGAAGGATAATAGAAATGGTAAAATTGATGCTAAAGGAGAAGAAGGCATATTTCTTGGATATTTTACTAAGAGTAAAGCATACAAGTGTTTGAATTCTAACACTAACAAAATTGTGGAAAGTGCAAATGTTAGAGTTGATGAATATGCAGAGAGAAATGAAGCTGAAAGCATGATTTAGCTTGAAAGTTACAGATCATTCACTTATCCTGAAGAGGAGGATTCTAACAAAACTGAAAATGAAGTTTTTGAGCAACAGTCTGCACCTGCCGAGACACCTAACAAAATTTTTGAGCAACAAGATGTGATTATAGAGCTATCTGATGGAGATGTCGAGTCACAGTTTCAACCTAAACTGAACATGAATGATCAAACTAAAGCTAAGAAAGAGCCTACTTTGGCAAAATACATGAGAAGGCACCATAAACCTGATCAAATAGTAGGAGCAAAGGATTCTACAGTTATGACAAGAAGCAATTTAAGAGAAGACACATGTTTGCTATATGATTTTGAGCCTAAGACAATAAAAGATACTTTAAACAATGAAGACCAAATTCAAGCCATGAATGAAGAGATAGATTAGATTGAAAAGAACAAGATATGGACACTGGTACTGAGGCCTGACAAAAAAAATGTAATTGGTACTAAGTGGGTATTTAGAAACAAGGTGAATGAACATGGAGAGGTAACAAGGAATAAAGAAAGACTGGTATGCAAGGGTTATGCACAAGAGGAAGGAATTGATTATGGAGAAAAATTCACCCCAGTTGCAAGATTGGAAGGTGTAAGAAATCTACTTGCATATGAAGCCTACAAAGGATTTGAAGTTTATCAAATAGATGTGAAGTCAGCATTTCTAAATGGGATATTAGAAGTGGAAGTATATATTGAACAAGCTCATGGATTTTTTGACCCAAGTAAGAGGAACATGGTTTGCAAACTACACAAGGCATTATATGGAATGAAACAAGCACCCATAGCATGGTATAAAAAATTGCACAATTATCTGATAAAGATTGGATTTGCAAGAACAAATGACAACAACAATCTATATTTGAAGATAGCAAGGTGCAAGGTAAAGGAATTTTATTGGTTGAAATTTTTGTTGATGAAATCATATTCAGTGGACAAGATATGATATGCAAAGCATTTGCAAAAGAGATGCAAACTAAATTTGAAATGTCTATGTTTGGTGAGATAAAATTCTTTGTTGGTTTACAAATACATCAAATGAAGAATGGTATCTATATCACTCAATCAAAATATGTCAAGGAGATACTGAAAACTTTTGGTATGGAAGATTTGAAACCAGTGAGTACACCCATGGCTACTAGATAGAAGTTGACAAAGAATGATGATACAAAAGAGGTAAATTAAACACTGTACAGATCAATGATTGGTAAGCTACAATATGTTGTACACAGTAGACCTGATATTGCATTATCAGTTGGAATTGTTGCTAGATTTTCTGCTAATCCAAAAGAGACACATATAATGGCAATAAAAATAATTATGAGATATTTGAAAGGTATAGAACATTATGGCCTATATTACAAATGGAATGACAAGTTTGAACTCAGATTCTATACTGATTCTGACTGGGCTAGTAATGTGGATGATAGAAAAAGCACCATAGGAGGAGCATTTATTTTGGGGAAAAGATTAGTTTCCTGGACAAGAAAGAAACAAAATTGCTCCTCACAATCTACAACTCAAGCTGAGTATGTGGCAGCAGAAGTTAATTGTTCAAACATTGTGTGGTTGAAGATACTACATAAAAGTATGAAGGAGGAGATCCCAAAACCAATTGTCATATATTGTGATAACATGAGTGCCATTAATATTTCTAAAAATTATGTAATGCACTCTAAGACAAAGCATATAGCTATCAAGTATCATTACTTGAGGGAGCTAGTTCAAGGCAAGGAAGTGAGACTGGAATATGTACATACTAAGGAATAGTTGGCAGACATATTTACAAAAGCATTACCCAAGGATGCTCATGAGTATCTAAGAGATAAATTGGGGGTGATTCCCCTAGCAGAGGCTAACTAGTTCTGAATGACACTGTTGCATCAAATGTTTTAATTAGAACACTTGACACATTGATGCACAGTGAGTACATTTTTAGGATGCTGCCTAAAAACTGTGAAGTGGAAGACAAAAATAGAAAAGAAGATCAGTCATAAACAAAGATGAAAGGAACAACATGATACAAAGATTAGAACAAGATGAATCTACATAATGAAGATGTCAACATCTTTGGCATTGTTGTCAAAGAGGCAGATTTATTGATAAAAACAACAGATATGAGGGAGATATTACTGAAAGAGGGAGTTGAATAGTAACAGAAAATATTTAAGTGTGATTATAGACACAAAGGGATTTAGAATGAAGCTAAAGACATTAATGAATATTTTTTCATATCAAGGAAAACACGGACTTTTTGGATTGTATGGTAACTTTGGCTGGAAATTATTGTTTTATAGTTTAGTGTTTCCATCAATGCCAAAGAGGGAGATTGTTGGAAAGATTGCTACAATGTAGACAATTGTTATTTTGTCGTTGATGTCAAACCTTAACTGGTGAGGCTATTTCTATATGTTTGAGTACCATATCTATTGATTGATGAAGATTTGAAGAATAGGATAACAAGATGACTGAGGAAAAGGTTGAGTTATGAGTATACACCAGGGTACTTGATCATTTGACACTTTGGCAAAGTGATATGTTGTTTATCTTTCACTGAAAGTTCACTGGAAGGTCGATGCTGAGCAAAGAAAAGTTGATGCTGAGCAAAGTGAAAGGTGATGCTGAGCAAAGCAAAGATGATGCTGAGTGCCAGTGAAATGTTGAGGGAGAGAAAAATTTGAGCAGTAGTATTTTAGTAATTGATGACATTTGTGATCTCTGGCTGACATAGTTGATTTTATTGGGATATTTATTGTTAATTAAGATTGGTCCACACTCATTTAATGCATGGGAAACCATTATTAACCATGGATTCAATGTTTAATTAATGACTGTATTGGAGAAGTAAATAAAATCTAATGATGGAAAGATCCGTTGGATCTGACCTAACCTAAGATCTACGATCTTGATTAAGGGGAAAAAGATCTATCTGACCTAGATGAAGAGGTATAATATAACCTACAAAGGTTATTTTCATTGTATCCTATTATAAGGAGAAGTTGTATGCAAGAGTATTGCATGGTTAATTGACTGATTGGAAAGACCTAGCAAAGAAGGATGAGGAGAGAAGCATACAGAGATTGCTTGACAAATTTCCAAGCAGATTTGAAGTTTGAGATGAAAATGGAGGCCACTCAGTGAATTAGCATTAGAGCTAAAATTGGATCTGGATTTTCAAACTAAGTTGTATGTATCAAATCACACCTATTGATTACTTTCTAACCATTGTATTAGTTCAAATCCTTTAACCAGGTTGACCTAGCAGTCATTGTATAAATCCTTTGAACAAGGTGACATTCAGATTGGAATGTTCTACGTCCTCTAACATGGCCAATCCTGACAGGGTGATTAAATCCTTTAACTAGGTCACATTTGACAGTGTGTTTTGTAACCTTTAACAGGGTTGGCTCCTAACAGAGCTCACTTCAGAAGAGTGAAATTTTGGTATCATGTTACTGGTGGTTTTTGCCATATTGGGTTTCCATGTTAAATCATGGTGTCACAATGTGTGAATGTTTATGTTGTGTTTTACTGTTAAGTTTCTTTAAGCTTATTTCATTAGTGCAGTAAACTGCACACTTTTGTTGTTTATTGCTGTCGAGCAGTTCTGAGCTGTTGAAGTGGTATAAAGTTGTATATGGGCACATCTAGACCTGAGGATAACTGATTCACCCACCTCTCAGTTATTCTAAATTCATTCTAACAACCACTCTTCTTGAAAATATTAGGAAACATCTCATAAGGATTCTTTGAATATTCTTTCCTCACAGTCTCTACCTTCCTAATGATGATGCTTCTCTTTATGTCCATGTCCATTAGTAATTTGAAACATTTATAAGTGCCAGTCAATATGATATCAATATTGTTTTCTTCTTTAGATGTAGAATAGAAGAATTTCAATTATCCCCTCTTTCCCTTCCATCTATCCATTATTGGATCCCACTTATCCTTATCTGCAATATATTATTCAATATGCTGACATTCTTCTTTCCCTACAAATAAATGGTAGCATGACTTAAAGTTTGAGTGCATTGCATGAGAGTGGCATGTATTTGATCATCATACCTTTGTTTTACCCATGCCTCTGCTTCTTTAAATTCTGCAGAATCTTCAACCCATTTCTTCCTTGATTCTTCTAACTTGGTCCTTTTAGCAATTAATCTCTCTCTTTCTAATTCTAAGTTTGCTTGTGTAGTGGGACTTGATGGCATGGAAGAAGGAGGATAAGTGATAATTGGACTTGATTATGAGGGCTGGTGAGGATCTTGTGTAATCATTATTTGAGGAACAAACTGTGCTATTTTTTTACCTTCAAGGATAACAATCTTTTTATCCTTCTCAATAGACTTTATCACCTCATCATTATAGGCCTTTATGACTATCTCACATTTTTCCCTCGGGGTTTTGATTACTTCTTCTTGTTTCTCAACTACTTTCATGCCAATTTTTTCTGATTCTAGAGTAAGGCTAGCTACTTCTACCCCTGAGGTGTCAGTTACTCTTCTTACCATGAGGCTACCTACATGTTTGGCATGATCATCTTCACCAATTCTCTTATTGTCTTTCTTCTTTATAGACCACATTACCCGTGCTACATGGTCTTCACTATATTTAACACCAATAGACACTCCACTAGTGTGCATTGATTTGATCTTTTTTCTAACAGCATAAAAGACAATAGCATCAACAAGATCCCACTGTGGCAGAATAAGGACTCTTTCTTTCTTTACCAATTCTGTGCCTTCTTCAGGATTGATTTTGTCAAAACTTAGCTAGCATCTCCTACTTTATTTCCTTTTCAATGTCATCTTTATCTCTATCAGGTTGATCATTTTGCAACTTCTAACATTTCTCTCCAAATTTATTAATGTGAAATCTCCAAAGGAATTGAATAAAAGCCCTTGCTTTAACAAATTGATCATCTAGAAAGAATTCATCACTAGCTTTCTTAGTGATAGGATCCAACTCCTTCCCAAAAAATGTAGCTATTAGTAAGTCCATTTGAGCATGTTTGGGTGCCTCTGGCACTCCTTACAGTTTTTGAGCTTTAAGAAAGATATGTACTATATTTCCCATTCGCACTAATTGCTTAGCAATGGTCTGTTCATCCATGTGCAGGGGAGATTGGGAAGGGGAATGAATATTATCTTGTTGGTGATCTCTTCTTTCCAACCTTTTCCTTTTTGGAGATGGTAATGATTGGGTACTAGAGTCTAATGGCCTTTTACCTTTTGGATCAAAGGTCTTTTCAACTCTTGGTAGGATTGTGATGTATCCTCTCTGTTGGTATACCACATACTTCCCTGGTGGAACAACCCTTTCCTATGTAGCTCTACTCAAAATAGCCTTGGCCTTTTCTAGCTCTGTTTCCATTACATTCTTCTTCTTCTGGTCTAAGGCTTGCATATTTTCTTGAATCATACCCATCAATGATTCTACCTTCTTTTCCCAGGGCATAAATTCTTTCAAGGGATAATATGCTTTATGAAAATGGTGGACAAAATTTAATGATTTCTTATATACTAACCACTTTTCCTTCTTGATCTCTTGCTCCACCAAATCAAATTCATTTCTAATTATATCCTCAGGATAATTAAAATGATGATCTAGAGCTAAACACTTAGTTCTTTTTCTGAACATCTCACAAATGAATCCATCATTATCTGCACATCTTACCACTAATGTTTCCAACTGATAAGGCTCCAAGTATTTGTGAAATTTGGTCCATCCTCCTTTAGTAATAATGAACTGGTGTGCTTTTGTGATGGTAAGGAAGGTGTTTCCTTTCATTTTTTGAGTCAATGCTTCCTCTTGTAACTCACCCAGTTTTCTAAGGATTTCTGCCATGCCTATCTTGAATGGAACCCTATAAGGGAGGACATTTGGGTTTCCTCTAAAATAGTAGACCCTAATAACTGTTGAAACATGGTATAGAATGAAGTCACCCCAATGAAAATATTTAACATAATCCATTAGTCTCAAAAGTCTTAACACATCTATGTAAATTCTTGGGCTGTCTGTGTATAACAACGCTCTAAGGCTAGAGGCAAAACATTTATCATAATTGATAAAACTGGCCTCTTTCCTATCCCAAGTCAAATCTGTTCTCCATAACTGAACTAACAAATCTTCATCATCTTGAAATTTGATAAGATCCATTGCTTGCTCAAAATAGTTATCATTATTGTACAAGATCATGTGCATCATCATAGAGTACCATCTGAATGGCTTAACTATCTTAGCCTCTTTTATGCCTACTAGACCTTGACGCATTAGATCAGCAATGCGAGTAGCAAAGTAAAAAACAACAAACAAATGTGGATACAAAATCTGAATGATCATAAGCATAAAGTGAATAGGTATTGTTGTCTCCTCATCTTCTCCCAGAACATGAAACAGGGCACTATACATCCCTCTAGCCTTTCCATTACTATTATCTAATTTGAATGGCTCTGGTGTGTTAGGGCCCACTACAATTAAACCCCCTATCTTATTGAAGCACTCTTTCAAAGGCACAGTTCTAAAGTACTCCCTTTGAGCCTTGTACACTTCTTTGAAATGCTCAAAATCAATGTCATTCATCTGAACAGAAAGGTCACTCAACTTGGAAATATTTCTTATGCCATCAGTTGTGACACTCATTAATATGTTCCCATCTTTATCTCTCAAAACCCTAGACACCTTATCATAAGTTTTGGCAATTGTGATCAAAAAATATGTGTCCATAAACACTCCATAAACTAACATTTTTCCTACATCCAAATCCCATATGTTATAATCTGGCATAGGAGCATTCCTTTGGCTGAAAGCATTTCTGAACAAACTAAGACCACTTATACTAACCTTGGCGTCCTTATCCCATCTTCCCAGATCATATAAACCTTCCCCAACTCTAAAATGAGGAGTTACAGGCACTATTTGTTTAAGTTTAGTAGATTCATTGGTGGATCCATTCAACTGTTGTAAAATATCGTCATGCACATTCCCGTCCTTGTAATCCATTTTACCAGTGAACTCAATTATAGGGGCCATTTCTGAATTTAGTGTTTCTTATAGTAACATTATCCGACTTTATCAACACTCTGTTTATTCTTCAAAATTTGAAACCCTACTGCAAGTATGAATTTTAATGTTTCAAAAGTATGACAACAAAAAACTTACCCATTTTGCAATTTGTAACATGGAGCGCAAGATTACCACAACTTTCAGTTTCGCTTCAATCACTTCAATGGTTATGGAAACTTAGAACTCAAGTAATGAATTATATGCTCAATCAAATCAATCTCTGACATTGAATTTTATGTGAGGTGGCCACACGCTCTGTAATCAATTCATCTTGTTTGAACATTCATAGCTCAATGGTTCATTGAAACCATTCTAAAATTTTAAATCTGAACTGTAGATCTTTAGCAGCATCCTATCTATCATGTGGCTCTCATCACTTTATGAAACCACTATTCATCTTGGACATGCGTCAGCACGACTTGATCTCTTAAGCATTAGATCTCGTACATCTCCACCATAAGCCTTTAAGTTAGCCGTTTAATTTTTTCTAACCTGACCACCAATTACTTTACCCCAGACTTTACTAACTGCAGATATAACTTTATCAGAGAAGCCACGCATCAACACCACTTAATGGCATATATTCTAGATCTTCCTCGTCTTTACCAAGTAAGTAATTAAGTGATCCATTGGATCCTTTTCAAACTGCTTCCTCTTTTTTTTGTCCTTGCGCTATACTGGGCCCGTCGACTGGCACGCGTCAACATGAATCGCTTATATTATAGATCTCGATCACTTTATCACCCAACATTTAAATCAACCGTCAAATCAACCTTTAACTCCTTTCTTAGGACCTCAGCTGGACCCTCTAGTACACGTGGCATCACAACTTAATGGCTTGTATGCTAGATTATGTGCATCTTAATATTAAGCTATTAAGTCAACCGTTGGATTTTTTTAGAATTGTCATCACTTTAATCTACAACCACCTTCATGTTAATGGAGCCCTCATCATCTCCAGGAGACACGTAAGCACGGCTTAATGACTTGAAAGATAGATCTTGCACATCTTTGGATGAAGTCATTAAGTCCACCGTTGGATTAAAGGGAATCTGACAGCGGTTTATCAAACAACTTTTCACAAATCTCGGGTCTGCCAAGACACATGGCATCACCACTTAATGGCTTATATGTTAGATTGTATGCATCTTGATCATAAGAGATTAAATGAACCATTGGATCAAAACAAAATTGCATGACACATGATCTTAAATAAAAGGCTTGCGGGCTTTCAAACTTATGGATTATTAAAGTGCTAAAGACTTAGGATAAATTGAACATGACCCTGTTTAAAAAGAACACATGGTGGACACATAACTTAAGTGATGAAAAAAGGTAATTTAAAAATAGAAACCGCTTCAACACTTAGGGTTTAAAATAGGACTTACACTTGAAAACTTAAAATAAGGGTTTCAAAATTTACACATGACCTCGTTGAAACTTGCAGACCAAGAACTCACGTACTTGGAATTTTTTTTAAAAATAGACCTAACATATTCAATGTGGCACTTACATTTCCTACTCATTTGTCTTCTTGGTTTCCAATAAAAGATTGAAAGTGAAAAAAAAAACTTTGTTATTGAAGTCAATATAGTGTTTGAATAATCATCCATTTCAATTAATCGAATCATCACCGTATAACAAAGTTGTCTAGGCTGCACATGTAACTGTTCTTTTACTTGAGAAATATGTAAATTATAAATTTTTTTCTACAATTATTTCTTTTTTGTATTACATAAATTTAACAATTTAATTAATATTTATAATTATATATTTACTTATAATTCAAAATTTGTTTCCCTTTGAATATTTACAAGTTCTCATTTATTATATTTTATTTTTTTTTAGTATAATTAGTATTCAATACAATAATTCACATTTAAATGTTTTAATTTTTTATTTAATTAATTTTTTGAATAAATGACTTTTTTTTATAAAGATAGAGATTTAATATATAAATATAGTTTCTTTAATAAAACAATTAACACTTATATCCACATTCTACACATCAATAATCCATTTAGGAAAATCATACAAAAATGAACAAATTGAAATTGTTATAATAAGCTTGCCTAACTAGTTTATAAGCTCAATCATTTAATTACACATGTCTTTTCTCAATTTCAATTTGATTAAAGTTAAACTTCCAACTCACTCATCTCTCAAGCCTCTCTTTCATAGTATGGAGCAATCCATTTTGCTACTCATGTCACATCTTTTCTTGAATAAGCAAATGGATTTTAGTTCTTTTATTTTCAAATTATATTTGAAAACAAAAAACTTCTTTTATATTTGAGTACAATCCTCTTTTGTTATTCACATCAAATTTTTACCTTCAAAAGGAAAAAAAAAATCTTTAGTTATTTTGTTCAAATTATATTTAAAAAAATAAAGTAAACGTTATTATTCATCAATATCAGAGAGTTTAATAACAAAAAATACATTTTTATCAATAAAAAAAAAACATTTATAACATTTTAAATAGAAAATAATAAATAAATATATTATTTACAATAACTTTAAAAAAAAGGTTATACATAAATATACAACATATCTATGATGTGATCTGTCATTAGAATTGGTTATTTTCTCTTCTCTTACTATCACATTGTATTATGAAACATGGAAGATAGATAGGAAATATTGAAAAATTAAAAAAAATACATAATTTAATAAAATATTTAGTACATTTTTTATTATTAAAATTTTATGTTCAATATTTTAACTGTTAAACTATTTAATGCTTAATAAAGAAGAAGTTCACAGTTAAAGATTAGAAATATAAACTTACATGATTATCCAACATTTTAATAATAAAGGGAACCTGCATCAAGACGAATAAATAAAAACTGTTGGTAAATAATAAAAAAACATCCATGTGATAGTTATTGCAACTGGAATCATATGAATTAGGAGGTCACAAATATATCTGACCTTCCCACCAATTCCCTCTAGTCGCATATTCATTCTTAAATGGGTCCATGGCATCTTCCAATTGCTTAGCTGCCATTTTAATCTGTGGTACAATTAATTAGTGAAATTATACTCAAATAGTAACTGTGGGACAAATAACCAGAAAATTTATAGAATCTCGACAAAATAGTATATTTACGCTCTTACCTCACTTGGGTCTTCCTTTTTTCCCTGGGGAATGTCATAAAGCTCATCAGGTCCTCCATAATATACAGAAGATCCTAGAAAGCACTGTTCTGCTCTATGCTTGTTTAACCTTTTAGGCCATGGTGATTGGTTTTCTTCCTTTACTGTGTTGTTAATAAAAAAGTATATTCTTTCAGAGACACAAATATATATTAAAGAAATAATATAAATAGTATAAATATTATGACATGTAAACATTTTAACATGGTTTGGATGGTGGTTACTTTTTAATGTTTTTTATGTTAATAGTTAGTGATTAATGTGTTGCTACTGTCTATTTATTGATTGAATACGCTCTGGGCTGTTGTATTAATAGAACAACACCTTTGTTTTTGTTGCTTTTAATATTAAAAACATTGTGATGCTGGTGTGACATGTCCTCCCATAACAAGTATAACTAAACCCAGCCAATTTTATAACATACTATTATTGATTTAAGTAGAGCTTAAATTATTTCAGTTAACATTTGGAAACTTAAAGTCTTTCTTGGTGTAAACAAATATCTAATGTTTGGGGTGGGAATACAGAGCATAACAAAACTTTCTACACTATTTATTCTTGCCTCAAAATCTTTTTGACCCACTAGTCTGACATTGCAAAGTAGGGATTAAGGTCAAAATTGAAGGAATTTAAAGGCACAGTTTGCTGGACCACACTCCAGTATTTAGCATTAAGATGTGACAGCACCATATTAAGAATCAACAGCAAGGGTAGTAAATTAATGAGTGATGAATAGATTCAAAAACATGGGACATATAAAACAGTTAGATTACCTGTTACACCATGAGGCTCTTTGCTGTGAAGTAGTTCCTTTTGTTTGTCCAATACCTCCATTGTGGTTGACAGTGCACACTGAGACTGCAATATGTTAATTTCAAGATCAATAGATATTGGGTAAGATTCATAAAAACGAAATAAAATCTCTACTGAATAATGAAGATCAATATAAGACTGACCCATTATCCACTTCATATGGGCATTCTCATAGACCAGCATTAGCCCATGAAATATCACAAACGAAGTACTTTTCAATCAGATCTGATCATTTGTGGCTTATATGTTACAGACATTACTATATTACATGAGACTGATAGACTCAATAGTCAATAAAACCCAAAACCGAAATTCCTATATAGAGAAGATTTCTTTCCTGAAAACGAATTCAGTTATAACATAGGAAATTGGCTATTGCTCATCAAAAGCCACATAAAATCAAAAGCCACATAAAGTAAGAAGAAGATAAGATTTGGTGGCAGTGTGAATAGGATTTAAATACTTCGTACTGTTAAAATTAATATTCTTCTGTATGATCCATCAATTTTCACATCATACTTAGCGATCCATCATCATAAGCTATCTAACGTGATTATTATTAAAGAAAAAATTATTTAAAAAAAATTCGATCTTAGCTCAGTTTATGTTACGAAAGATCTCAAATTCAATCATTAGACAACAAAATGATCAGTGTATATTGCACCTGGTCCAATATGAATATGTGAGCGCGAACAATTAGTCTAATGTAGTACAAAATATACAATACAAATTATTGTACATAGCGGAATCAGCCATATGATTGAACGAACTCCATGATTCATCACCAGGAAGAAGAGAATGAGAGAAGAGAAAAGAATGAAAAAAAGGTAGATTTGACCAGATGACCAATACTGTCAATTAAATTTTACCTTCCTTTGAGCTTGATGATCAAATCTACGAGTGCCTGTGTCTGAGTGTGAAATACCAGAGGACCTCCACAGGTTAGAGTGACATAAAACACAAGAACTCTGGTCAAGTATCTCAGCCATGGAACTCTTTTTCAAAACTACTTCATTGGTATCCATTGTATTCTTTACAAACTGATTTTAAGACAGAAGAGGCTAGTATACTGCATTAAAATTCAGTCTTTTAGCAGCCCCATTACAACACTACTCATGAAGTTGAAAAAACGGATACAAAGATGATTGGAAAGTGGCAGAGATAGCTATAAAGACACTGTCAGAGGAAAGGAAACGCATATTGATGTGGTGCCTAGAACACAGGGTAAGGGAGAAGAATGCAGAGAAGTGGAAGACTATTTTGGCTAATCAAGAATAAAAGGGAACACAGGTGTCTGAAAGTATAACACTCCCCGCCAAAAAAGGCTCTGCTATGGAATAGATTGTTCAGAAATATTCCAACATGGGATTGACTCATTACCATAGAAACTTTTCAACCTCACCAGGTTGTCCACATATGATCCAACAATTAGCATCTATGCGGCATTTGATATAGATGAGCTTCAAGGATGGTGTCCATTTTGTTGAAACATGAGGGCTATTTATCATTGAGTCTTCAAATTTGGATTATAGTGATATAGAAGGATTGACCCAATGTATGATATTGTAGATTTTGTTGTGGATGAACG
Source organism: Thuja plicata (assembly GCA_018584345.1). Taxonomy (NCBI): domain Eukaryota; kingdom Viridiplantae; phylum Streptophyta; class Pinopsida; order Cupressales; family Cupressaceae; genus Thuja; species Thuja plicata. Next base: position 713,457 of record MU223604.1, on the reverse strand, counting down.
TGTAAACCCACAACAAATGCCATGTACTCACTATCTTGGCTTTTTCTGCATGGCCCATTAGCAGAGATAACCCTTACTTTGATGACCCAAATGTTCCTCCCACCTGCTATTACATGTTGTTGCACTCTTGCTTCACTTATTGCCTATTAAATAATCATTATAATACCACTCCAAGCATTGGAAATGACAATAGAGATAACTCCTTGATTTGAATAATTCCTCTAGCCATGAAAAGATAGTGATGATGACGCCATTACCAAAACACAAGGCCAAGAAAGCATCAGTTCAATTAATTTAATGCGTATGCGTTACTGAATCTTTGGATCAGTACCCACCACTGATCTACTAATTACATCTAGATTAATCATTGGTTATATTTGTTATTATTGTTACTGCATAACAAAAACTAGAGATGGCTGCCTGGCTGCTTGTGTTTTTTTTTCAAACATTTATATCGTTTTATAGCTTTCGTTTAAAAACTCTGGTTTTGAATTTTCGTTAAGCCTAGGTTCTCGGATGGGTTCACAATCTTCTCAGTAGGATTCAGTTTTGAACCAGCTACTCTACTCGCATGATGTTTACTGTCTTTTTATTTTTCAGTTTTAATAAAAATCTCTCGGCCTCGGCCCTTAATCGATCAAAAAAAAAAGAAAACTAGAGATGGCAGAGGAGCTTGATGGAAGAAGCTTGTGTCTTTTAGCGTTATTTTGAATGTGTTTGAGTTGGAGTAGTATTTGGATTAGTGATCTTTCAATTTGTGATCATTCAGGAAGATTCAATGTTTCATCTATTGGAATGAGTGACCTCTTCTAAAGGTCAATGATACACATCTGTGAGTATCACCTAGATGCAATGATGCTAAGTGTACTATTCATTCCAATAAGAGATAGATTCTTGTAAACCACTATTCATGAAACATGACTCAATAAATTCCACTCTAAAATTACAAATTAAAATCTTCATAACAATATTATATATTCTAAGAAATTATATGCTTTTCATTTAATTTTTTATAATGAAATCTCACGATAACACTATTCTAAGGATTAATTAGTTTACTTTGTTGTTGTTCTAGGGCACGAAGATAAGTATGGGTGGCAATGCGGATAAGATTGCTGCTGAAAAACATGATTAGCTAATATGACTCTATCGAATTGAAAACAAACTTAAAACATATTTAGAAGTGTTTGACCACTTGGACTGGAATGGGTGGTCATCAAATCGAATGATTTTAGTGGCCCAATGAACTTCCTTTGAACATTAAGATATAAACTTCATCATTACATCGATGAGGACAAAATAATATCTAGATTCCATAAATGTGCATAAAAGGACTCAAGAGCCACCAAGAACTTTTGAGTAGAAAATTTAGCCATAGAAAATGATGAGCTAGCACAAATAGTGATAGATTAATCATATCCTTTGTGCATTTAATAGTTCCCTAGCATAGTTTTTAAATAATGAAGATGACATGTATGCAATCAATACACATATGAGTAGACTTAAAGAGACTATATAGCTTTGGACTCCCCACAAAAATCATTACAAGTAGCATTAAATGACGCTTGTTAAACATCACAAATGACCCTACTATGCTTAAGCAAAACCCTGGAAAAATGCAGTCCTTCGTCCACTAGCCGTATCGCATAAAACATACACAACAGTCCATTTCCAACACTGCTTATAAATTTCTTAGTAGATAAGATATAAATACTTTATTACCCACATGCATATCCAATTATGAGACAGAGTGGTCCTAGGTTATATCGTCACATAGAAATGCTCGTTTGATTAAAAACAAGATAATCTATAGTGTCGTTTTTAATGATTTAGATTTGTATTTTTATTTGTTTCTTTCTTCTATATAAATATGATATGGATAATGCAAGTTGTGGCACCAATTACAATATACACTTCATTGATCTTATCCACTCGTATGACAGAGGATTAAATCAAATGTCAAAAAAGTCAAACTTATTAAATAAATGTATAATACATATATAGTGCTTTAGGTGAAAAGAAAAGGCTATGAGCTAAGCTTAGAGTACTATAATCAATATATTAAAAAAATAAGGGATCATAAGCTTGAAAGTCATAACTATCATAAAGTCCATACAAAAATTAGCTTGAAAGAAGGTAGTAACATCCCCCAAAATAAGTAATCAATGAAAAATGTAACATTTAAAAGTATCATAAAACATAGTTTGTAGTAATAGTCATTTTTAACATTTATAATTTAATTCTATTGATTTTATCATGGAGGAGTTCAAATGATTTTAGACCTCATTTAAAAAATGTGTTTGGTACATATTTATTAACAAAAAATTATCATTTTGAAAAGAAATTGAAATAATTTCTTAAAAAGTGGTGGCTTAGGTTAAGTGCTATAAGATATTTTTGATTCAATTATTTGTAATATGATAATTTTTTTTATCAAAGATATTGTTTAAAGTATATTGAATCTAACAAATAAATGCAAATTAATATTTTTATCATTTAACTAAAATCCATTTCATCATAGATCAATCATTAAATTTTATACCAGCTAAAATTTATGTTTCTATAAATCATTATCATATCTAAGAAAACCATTGCTATATCATGTATAAATAATCTTAAATGTTATCAACAAGAAAAATTCTCCATGTGAAATATTCTTCTATCATGTGCAAATACTTGTAATTATATTCTAGGAGTGAAATTGCTTCGATTATAAAGATGTCATTTAGTTTGAAAAGATTCAAAACTAATGTGATCAATCTTACTCGCGTCACTTGTTAAAAAAATTTCACGACATAATTTTATTATTTATCATTTTAAACCTCTTTTCCACTAATATACCCTATATTATAATTATATTTTACTTTAAAAATCATTAATAGAATTTTACTCTACATGGCCATTTGTACTTATAAGGGTGACCTATCTATGATTATTATTAAAGTTACAATAGATTTAGATTTTAAGTGCACTTTTTTCTCCTCATTTTCATGAAATATTATATTATTATTGTGGTCATAGTGCAAATTTTTGTTGTTTTTCTCACATTCAATCTGTGTAGTCAATGCAAAACAATTTAGTCAATTTTTTTTTTGATAAAAATGTATACTCATTTTATTAATTATAAAAGAAGAGTATGCATTGTATCCTATTTAGGGGAGCATATTGGTAGGAATGAATCAGGTGAAGAAAACTTTTGGTTATAGCTCTTGATGCAAAACCTAAGGACCTAAGACACTTATACAATATCATGGTGTCATAACTGTCCCTTATCATCCCATCTTTTTAGGAATCAACTTAAATGAAATTTTATTTATCTTTAAGTCGTCAGTGTTAATCAATTAATCATTGCGTTGATTTTGAAATAGATTGGAATTGATTATTAATGAAGGGGCAGTAAAGTGGAGTTTAGCGACAATTTTAGTGGGAGGGGATTTTGTTTCGCAAAGAACAAAGAAATTAACGCATGGGGAGGAAAAGACGTGAAATATAATGGAGAGACTAGTGTTTTGAAAAGAGATGGATGATGTGCATGAAGAGAGGAACGGACACGTTTTTGAAAGAAAAAATTCTTTACGCAACTAGGAAGAAACTGTCACATCTTTAGAAGGCGACATTTTTGGATTAAAGGGGGAATGGGTTTCATTGAAAAAGTTGAAAAAAAAAATTAAAAAATGGAGTATGAAGGGAGAGGAGTTACAAAAGAAAGGAGAGATTGGCTCTAGAAGACAAAGGGATAAGGAGAGGACTCTCGCCATAATGGAGCACGCATCAAAGGGGGGAAGGAAAAATATATATAGTTTTTAAGGAGAGGGGAACACTTAGTTTGAAGAAGGAAAGAGCGCGCACGAAGAGGATTAATTTACAACGCTCTGAGAAATTTCAATACCTCCACCAAAATACCAAGTCTAGTTTCTTTCCTCTGTGCTTTGTCAAAATTTAGTTGAATACAAAAGACAAACATTAATATATATAGGACGGTATTTATCCTTGTAGTAAACCGTAGTTACCATTCCAGTAGCATCTCACAGTAAGGATTGAAGTGTCAAATTATGGGTTGTATAAAGAAGTATGGTAGATGTTTATATCTTTTAAGATCCTCTTTTTGTACCTTATAGTTGATGGAACCCTCTCAGTATTTAAAACCAAAATATAAGGATTTTCCAATTATAGTAGTTTGGCTCAGTAAAATTTTCTTTTATATCAGATTTATTTTTGTATTAATAGAAAACAACTCCACTCGTTTTATTTGATGTTAGACCCAATTTTAAGAATCTTTGTGTCTATATTTTTTTTTTATGAAGAATATTGATGGCTGAAAGGTTGGAGTTTTATTTCTCTTTCTGTGTTATTCACGTATCAAACCATAGATTTTTTTCTAGTAAAGGAAAAACTACTAATTCTAGTGAGTTAACAAAACCCTTCTAGAATCATTGGCAACTTCAAACAACTTAGAGGATTTGAACAATTAGAAGACTAATTTTCTTTGAGTAGCAAACTCACATTAGAAACCTTGTGTATTGATCTTGTACAGGAACTGAGAAAATTTATTGAAGGATTTTTAACTCTTCTAAATCTGTTAGAAAACCAACTTAATTGAATAAAGATGTGAAACTTTTTTTATAAAGATTGCATAGTGTTTTGGAGGTCAGAATTAATTTTTCTGTTTCTATATTGAAATGTCTTTTGTATTGAATAGTTGTTAAGATTAAAGAACATATTGGAATTGAAAAGGAAGGTGTAGGATGTGGAATCCTAGGAAAGGGTAATTTTATTTTGCATTACCTGCCAGTAGAAGTCTGGTTTTAAAAGTTCTTTTGCCAAAGCTTGGTAACACATGTTTGCTTAAATGCATATGGTTATGTTTCATCTTTCTGAATCTATGAATAGAATCTATTTAAAAAAATTTGGAAAGTAGTTATAAATCACAAACACTCTAGATTCCCTTCCATCCATCAGTGCTGAGAGATAGACTTCTTGGGCAGGGTCAGTGCACTCTTCATTTCAAGATGAGCCCTGCGGGAGCTAACCACTACGTGGTTGAGTGGATTAAGCCCCTGAACCACACTCTCATCTCGAGATTTTCATTTGACTAGGAGTTTGATGGCTTAGTAGACCAGAGCATGCAGATGGATAGTTGTCCGATGGCATTTATGATATTGATTTTATAGCCTTATGGTCTGGTACATGATGTATTTGTATTTATCTTTCCATTATGATGTAAGGTTTTCGACATAGATGGTCGACATCATGATATATTGAACATTGTAATTTATTCTTTTATGAAATTATGGCAATTCGATAGTTTGGTCGATTACTCTTGGTTGTACTATTTTCATGTAATGTCAAAATGAATATATGGAAACTAGAATTATGTGTTCATGATTACTTGATTAGTTGAACTTTTTGGTCAATTAGTCTTTAGCATTGACCGACTATGAATATGGAATCAACATAGGCAAAATTTTAGCATGTTTAGCTTATGAGTCTTTTATTGGAAAAATTGGTCTTTACACATGGAAAAATATCATATCCAGGTACACTAGAGATGTTTAAGCCAAACCAAAATCCAAAAAGAAAGACCCAATCATCTATGCCAAACTTGCAACCTAGTGCAGTTTACAAAATACTAAATTAATCCGAGATCGATTACATATAAAACACCCAAGATTACATCTTAATACGTGAAATTAGTGTCCAACATAATTTTAGTCAGAAGAAGCAGAGGAAGAAAGGTGCTCTTCAGTATGTAGGTAATCAACTGCGCTAATAGTAATGTACGGAGTAGAAACTACAACCCTACACAATATTCTTCATTAGATAAAGTAGATCTCAGAAATAGTGGTTAGCCATAAAATGCAAATAAGACACCAAGAAGCCAAAAAAAAGATCAAGAGAAAGCAATATGCAACAACCTTGAATACAATGCCTAGCATAATTAAGAATCATGAATGAGATGCATCTCAAAATAAGAATCAAATTAGTCAATCAAGGAGACTAGCAATAGGCATTAAGAAGGCTACTCACATGCCTAGGTTAGTTTGTTAGGATTAAGTAATACTAAGAGGGGGTGAATAAGTATTACAACACTTTAATATAAAACTTAACAAATTCAAACTTGAACAAGTAATTACTAAAGTAAGAAGAGCACAGACATAAATTGGACAGCTCATAACACCATGATTTGTTAATAAGGAAACCCTGGCAAAGGGAAAAATATGATGGGGATGATACCCATAAATGATGCACTAAAAGTATAGTGTCTCCGTTAGGAATCCTAGCCCTGTTAGGAGCTGTTTATTACATTTAGTACGTATCCATGTTAGAGTATAGAAACCTTGTTAGGGGTATACAATGAGCTCATTTATTTTACAATGCAAAACTATCAATTACAATGATTTATCAAAAACATGAACTGTACAAGAATCTGTTATGCTAAAGTAGTCCCAATTATATCTCACAAAATCCTCTGTCTGATTCTGAAATCACAATGCATACATATAAATTCCACACACATCTTCTTATCTCAAAACATCTACTCATATATACCCAATCTCAAAGACTCTTCTAGTCGGCTCACAGATACATCACAAAATATGTCTAATTCTTAATCAAATAGAAAGTACATATTCGGTCATTCATTAGCAAAATTAGGGTAGGACCCAATCCAAATCCAAAGTAGCACTTTTGGATTCCACATTATAATCCCTTAAACATTGCGACCACTCATCTTCTCTATTTCAATGTTGTGTTGTCTTCACATAACTTCAACAAGCTGTAACTCCGTCTAGTGAACTCCAAAATGAAAAAAAAAACTTAGATGAAGGTCTACTACATTCCATAGTACACTCCTCTAAGATTTCATGACTTATTTTAGTACATACTTTTCTCGCTAAACAAAACTACACAACTGTACACTGTCAACTACTTCCTAGAATTAATCATTTTTCTAAACAAAATCTCCAAAATAGGATTGCACTCTGAGTGACCATGCCAACAAGTAGTGTTGCCATAAATGAAAACCTTTGTGTTGTACTTGTTAGGCCACTTGCTAATGATATCCCCCTTTGTTATTGATGGCAACACTTAGTCAAAAATGACAAAGTGTCAAATGGAAAACTACTAACATCACTATTACTCCCTCATCACTTATTAATACTAACTATATTTTTCACACTATACTTATTACTCCCCCTTTGACATTAATGGAAATGGTATACTAAAAAATATAAATATATACATAGAAAAATTATAGAGCTTCTCACCAAAAATTCATACCATGTGAAGAATATCTTAAAAAGATGTTTCGAATATCTTTGAGTTTGTTTTCCATGTCTTCTCCAAAGTTTGACCTACATGAATAAAACCATTCAGAGAAAAGGATGATATCTCTACATCATTCAGTACCATAGGTAGATCTTCATCAAGGGAATTCTTCATTGTCTCCATGTCCTCAAGGTGTTTCTCCATAATTGATAGTTTAGGAGTAAGCATACTCCTCAACATAGAAAATCTCCCCAACACTCTTGACTTTTCAGTTTCAAGAACACTGATTTTGTCGACTAACCTGGACACTTCTTTATTCATCTCGAAAATATATTGTGAGGACTCACAATTCTTCACCAAATCATATAATGTCTTCTCATCATTATGGATTATGTCCAGAACTTTCTCTACATGTCTTGAAGGGTTTATGCAGTAGCTATAAATATTCTTTCCTTACTCAATGCAAGACCTAATACCAGAGATAGTGGTATCTAATATACTAATATCCCATTTTAGTGACTAACATATCTCCTCCAACATCTTTTCCATGTATTCTCTCTTAAATTTCATATCTGCGGCCTTCTCCAAAGAAGTAAAGTGAACATCACAATAATCAAGGACTTTGTTTAGATTGTCCACTGTATCATTACCCTAAAATTTGAAAGGTATGGGTAGAATGTTTTTGATTATATCTAAATCCATGTCCAATACCTTTTTATTTTTATTTATCCTATGTTTTGATCCCTCCTTAGCTTTACCAAAGGCTATGTATGAAAACATCATCAATTTATCCTCATCCATGCCATCAACATCAGTGTTCATATGTTTAACATTATTGGCCAAAAATAGGGTTGAGGAAACATGAATGGATACATTAGTTTCTTTTTTAGTTTCTACCTTTGTCTCATCTTCCTCCTTTACCTCAATCAAACTCTCTTGAATTTCTTCCTTAGTGTCTTGAACTATTTCTTCAGTAGCTCCTTTCATTTCATCCCCAGTCAGTGTGCCAATATTTATTGTACTATGTTCATTAAATCCATCTACCTCAGTAATTGTATCTTTAGTCCCTTAAAAAGGGTCACCAATATCCTGCAAAGTGTTCAAAGATAGAGGCACACTAGCAAAAAAAGAAATCTGGTTTATTGACTATACTTAAAAACTTATTAATGACATCTTCATCCTTAGATGAGTTAATGTGTACATCTACAGATTTTGAGGTCTCTCCTCTTAGAATAGTTTTGGGCATAGTAGCCTTGGGCTTAGGAGGTGACATCTTTTCTGGTTTAGTTTCCATTAACACCTTATAAATATCCTTGTGGGTTTCTTCTATAACTTCATCATACTTTCTCTCCATAATCTTTATCAGTCTTGATTTTACTCTTAGCAGGGGCTTAATGGCTTTCATTATTCTCTCATGCTCATCAAATGAAACAACATGTTGTGTATTTTCTATGTCTTTTATCTTTATCTGATCATCTTCTTTAAGTGTTAATTTTCTTCCTTACTTCCAATTTATTATATAAGTCCTTAGGAATACTACCTTCTATTTCAAGTAGATTATTTTTAAACATTAGCATGTGATTAATAACAATGTCCTGAATCAAAAAATTTTCATTATCATTGTACCTCTAATAGTATTTAGGTAATTGATTAAACTTTTCTTGGTTGACTATAATCTTTGCCAATATCCTTAGATATAGTTTCCAAATTTGTCTCTCAGCTGGTTTATCAATTTTCTCCTATGTTTTCTTCTCTTTTTTTTCTTTCTTCTCTGCTATTTTCTTTTCTTCTTTCTTATCTTCTATCTTCCTTTCTTCTTTCTTCTCTTATTCTTTCTTATCTACACTAGTCCTCTATCTTTTGGTTGGTGAGTTTTTTTTAGGGGACCTTTTCCTTCTCACAAGAATATTTTTTTTCCTTCACTCTCTCAGTCTACGATGTCCTCTTAGGTGGTGTACGAGTGGTATGGCATACATTGGCCATAGTAGGAGGTGAAAGAGTAACCTCTATAGATTCAAGATGTGGAAGGGTTGTTGGAGAAGTTCTCACAAATCCAAAAGCTCATTTTTCCATCTTCTTTCTAACCTCTTTCGTTTCATCTCTACTAATACATGTCTTCTCTACAAGATTGGTAACCACTTTCTCAATTTTCCTTTTCCTTGCTACCTTAGTTTCTTCGTCTCTAAGTTTGGTAGAATTTTATTCATTAGTGCCCCATCTTTCTTCTGAAGAATTAATCTCAGAAGATAGAACATGTTTACCTACATGGTAATAAATTTTGGACTAACCTCATAACCCATAGGGTAACTCCACTTCTTCCTTCGTTCAACTTCCTCAAAGAATACACAATCAATTTCAACCATGAAATAAATTGTATCAGGTTGTATTTCTCAACTATTGCCTCAGGGATTCTTACTCTTTCCTTCATTTGTCTTTTAAGAATTTTAAACATTGCAAAGAGTTCACCATCCACCCATGTACTATTATGTCTTATATAGTTGTTATTTATTTGAATACTAGTTGGATAATTGTCTTTTCATGACCTAGGGTGCATTCTAGGAAACTTATGAACTATGTGAATATAGATATGTGTCAGTAAAGATCCAAACTTGAAAGATTTTGATTTATATCAATTAATCTGCTTAACATTCTCCAGGAATTGTTGTCTTAGTACTTCACATAGGTTATATTTCACATTTTCCTTCTCCATCTTATAAGCCATCATAATAAATCCCACATAAAAAAAATTTCTAGGTCAGTTATTATAGTGGATTTGGTATCCCAAAATCCTAGAAATCCATCTCACATCTTGTTGAAAGAAGTCGGCAATAGTCATTACCCTCTTGTCCCACTTAAAATGCATTAGGGTTTTGACTTGTTTCTTAGTGTTCTTCTCCACAATAGGGATAATGGTAGTATTATCCAATCTAGTCAAATCATGAATCAACTCATTGGAAATATTAATAGGTTTTTGACCTATCCATAAAAATTTATCATGAACTCTACTAAGAATAATCTTAATCCATTCCTCCTCAGTGAACTCGTAGAGTTCCTCCATTTGCATGCTGCTCAAATTATGTAATTGAGAGAACTCATATTTCTAAGATCCATCATCCTTAATAATGTCTTTAATTTCCTTGTACATATCAAAGTCTCCCAATGACTCATACTTGTAATGAATGTATGCCCTAATGTCTTCCACATGAAGCACACCGTCAGGTGTTTGCAAAAACATGCCTTTGAGTTCATCTTCTGTGGAGTTGTAGCGATGTTTCTTAAACTTGTATCTAGGTAAAAGCATGAATTTATGTCTCATTTTTGGCTCACCAAGATGATTCAGCCGAGTGCTACTTAGCCAAGTAGCACTTGGTTGAATCCATGTCTTCGTTGTGTGGCACCTAATGGAGCCTACGTGGTCGAGTACCTCTCGCATACTAAAAGCCATGGAAGACAATTTAAGCCCCTTATTTGCACTGCCAGGGGCTAGCAGAGAAGAGAACTGGACTTGAGGAGACTCGACTGAGTGCAAGGTAGAGGCCCCACTTTTGTTTTCTTTTTTTAACCTTTTTTTTTAGTTTTTTATATTTATACGGTTAAAATGATATTTTAAGGTTATATTAGTACTAAATGTTTAATTTTTCATGTTTTTCATAATTATATGTATAAAATGGTTAGTTTTAATATTTTTTTCTATACACTAAAACCTTAAACCATAAAATGTAAACCTTAAACCTTAGAAATTTTAAAACTCAAACTTTGAACCTTAAACCTTTAGAAGAAATAGAGGAATTACACATCAGAGATACAACTAATTTAACTAGATAATTGTGCAGCTATAAAAAATACTATAATATAAATATCAAAATAATTATCATGCTCACCTTACCCCCTTATTATGTTGGTTCTAATAAAATCAAAATTTACCTTTCCCAAGGGACCCCCCTTAAGGTTTACACAACATAAAACGTTGATTACGTAACATAAATACATATTTGAATAAAATTTTCTTTGAAGAACCAAATATTAAATCAAGTAGAACTCCCCTAAAATTCTTCAAAACCATGTAAAGTTGTATCTGTAAGTTGAAATCTTGTGTTACCCACTACAAAAACTCTCGTATCATTGGCACTGTATTATTGGACTACCATTGTCTATGTTATCTATTAACCCTTGCAAGGGCATAATTTCTAATCACAGTCTCATGTAATATCATGGAAACCATCTATATTAATCATTTACACCTATTCCCTTATCTATCTCCAAAATTAATGCTTCAAAATACATGTATACTTCATATCTATTAACATCTACAATGGAAAACTAGAAATATATAGATAATTAAAGCCAACAATGCTTCTTGTTTATTACAAATAGCATGGGTAACTTTGAGAGTATAAACATTAGAATATGTAATCATCTTTTGAGAGAGGAAGGTGAACTTACACAAGCGATTAACTTGAACTTTTTTTTTTTTTATTTCTCCAATCCATTCAATTTTCTAACACACGTGTTTAAAATTAAACCTTAAACAATCCATGAGTGGTCACCATGTACACTATACACACCATCAATACATCAAAGAAATAGAAAATGATTTAAACATAAAAACATTAATAATTTAAACAGTAATACATAATACATCTTAAGGAGACATGTACTATGTAATGATTTGAATGCCATAGGGAAATGAAATTGTTTTTAATTTACAAGGTTTTTAATCTTTTTTGTTCAATAAATGTGTTGCAAAAGCTACTTGTTTACATTTGATGAATTGAATGTCTTAGGGCTCAATGAAATCATTTTTAATTTACTTGAGGTTTGTAATGTTTATATGGTTAATGTTTAATTTTAGATCTAATTTGAATGTATAGTTTTTATATGTACTTAATTTTATATATGTATATATACATGAACTATATTGTTAATTCTATATAATGTACATGTGCGCACTTTCAATTTATACATCATACATCATGGAATTCTATTGTTCAAATTCTTGTGTACATAGTGATAGTGACCATGAAACATGAGATTCCTCCCCTAGTAATCCCCAGACTATGGAGAATCATAGACAGGGAACTATTTATAGATTGCATGTTGCTCTAGCTCAGCTAGAGCGGACGCTGCAAAATACTATTGTCCTCCCTAATAGGGAGTGATTGGCATCCATTCACATAAAGCTTATGAGTGTGATTCAAAAGGTTGAATCATAGAGCCGCTATGATGATATCCCCATTGACACATTCTATCAGAGCTTATCTAGTATAGTATCAGGAATAGTTACATGGAGGATTGTTGACATGGATGTTTTTGTTGCTAATGTTAAGGCCATGTTTGGACCTAAATGTTAGTATTAAGTAATACTGAGAGGAAGGTGAATCAGTATTATAACACTTTAAACTTAAACTTAGTAAATTCAAAATTAACCAGATAATTACTGAAATGAGAAGAACATAAACATAAAACACACAACTCATAACACCATGAATTTAATGTTGAGGAAACCCTAGCAAAGGGTAAACCCTGATCAAGATGGTACACACAAATATGTACTAAAATTATTATGTCCCTATTAGGAGACATAGCCCTGTTAGGAGTTGAATATTACATTAACACATTTCCTTGTTAGAGGAATACAAAAACCATGTTTAAGGTATACTAAGATCATTGCTCATACAATCAGAAATATGATTCTTTTATAATGGTTTCTCAATAGTGAACAATACAAGAATCTTGCTATGCATAGGTATTTCTAGTTGTATCTCACATCACCATCTATCTAATTCTGACATCACAATGCATTCATATGTTCACATCCATTCATTTCATTACATTCATTACATTCCATACATTACATTCTTCTCTTCACAAAAAGATCTTCCTATATATACATCATTATATGTCCAGTCGGCTTCCAATGCATCCCAAAATAGAGTAAACACTTATACAAATAGTAAATACCAAGTCGGTGATCATACACTAGGAAAACATAGGTAATCCTTAATATGAATCCAACATAGCATCTTTCGACTCCACATTATACTCCCTTAATCATTGAAACCTTTCATCTGTCCTATATCAGTGTTACTTTGTCTTCGCATGTATTCAACATACTATAACTTATTGTGATCAACACCAAAACATAAAAAAACATAACTGAAGGTCATATACATCCCAAAATAGCTTCTCCTAAGCTCCCATGTCTTCATTCATCATATACTATGTTTGCTGACCAAAATTGTACTGCTATATTATGTAATTCTACTTTCTAGACTTAGTCATTTTGCAAGCTAAAACTCCAAAACTATGTTTGACACTAAGTGACCATCCATACTAGATTTTTTTTCCATAAATGACAACCCTAAAGTGTTCCAAAACATTCTTGCATGAACCACTTGTGAACAATCTCTCCCTTTGGCATTGATGGCAGCACTTAGCAAAAAATGACTAAGTGTTAATACCAAAAAGAATGTACATTGTACTTCTATAACTCCTTTACATATTACTCTGTCTCTTATCTGCACATTTTTCATATCTTTTCTTCTCCCTCTTTGACATCAATGACAAAGGTATACAAAAATATAGAGTACATAACAAAATTCTTACCAAAAAGTTTATACCATGTTTAGCACATCCTAGAATGAGCTTTCCAAGATCTTCACTTCCTCTAACCAGTTTTTTTACAAGTATATGACTCACATGAACCAGCCCATTTAGTGAGAAAGAGGATGTCTCTTCTGCCTTTAGCTTGGAAGGCATGAATCCAGTGATGGCTTGCTTGATTTTCTCCATGTTTGAAAGGTGGATCTTAAGAATTGATAACTTAGGAATAATTAAACTCTTTAGCATACCAAATCTTCCCATAAATGTCCCTTTCTTTGTACCCAAAACACTCATGTTATCCAATATCCTAGATACTTCCCTATCTAACTCCAATATGGTATGTGAGGAGGTCTCAAAACTATTCATCAACTTGTCCAGATTTGGCCTATCCTTTGCTATTATATCCTCATTGTTCTTAATGTGTTTGACAAGATTTATATAGTAATTGTATAACTTTCTACCATACAACACACAACTCTTTGCTTCAAATATGGTTATGCTAAACATGCCTAAGTCCCAAGAAATAGACTTGCATACTTCCTCTAACATCTTCTAAAGGTACTTCATCTCTACCTTTTCTTTAGCGATCTTCTTTAAGGACTCATAATGACTGTCAAAGTCATCCAATACTTTGTTCAAGTTCTTTGCATTGTCCTTAGACTATAAAGCAAGAGGTATACACAAGATTTTGTTGAAAGTATCAGCTACTCTTTCCATTACCCTTGATTTCTTCTCACCTTGCTACTCTTATCTCTCCTTTGCTTTTGCAAATATGATGAAGGATAGATTCATCAACTCATCCTCATCCATACTCTCAACATAACTGTCCAAAATTATATCTCCACTTGCCAACACTAAAGATGAAGAAACAAATGCATTCAAGTTTCTTGTTTCACTTCAACTTTATGTACTACTTCCTTTGTTGTTTCAAATTCACTCACTTTATACTCTTGTTTCTCTATCACGGTTAGATCAATGCTTTCTCCATCAATGTCAGTATTCTTATTAAAAGGATCACTAACATCCTGTGAAATGTCTAAAGACACGGGCATGCAAGAAATAAAGAAATCTGGATTCTTCACAGTACTGACAAAATGGCTATTGTCTTCATCATTTTATGTACCACATTTTACATCATCTATTCTTGATGACTCACCTCTTAGAACTATAGGCTTAGTAGCCTTGGGAGGTGAGGAATTCTCAGGTTTAGTTCCCATCAAAAGCTTAATGTCAACTACCTTCTATGTTTCCTCAGTAAACTGTTCATACTTTCTCCCCATTATCTTCACGAATCTTAATTTGGTTCACAACAAAGGTTTCAAATAATTTAATATATTTTCCATTTCTTTGACTAAAACAACAAGTAACATATCTTCAAATTCTTGTACTCTGATTTCTTCATCTTCTACTTGTGCTAACTGTTTGCTTATTTATAATTTCTCATAAACTTCTTCTGGTATACTGCCTTCAATTTCTAACAAATTCTTTGTAAAAGTAAGTAAATGGTTTATTAACATGTCTTAAATCAAAATTTTATCAGATGCATCATACCTCTCATAGTATTTGATCAATGAGATAAGATTTACCTACTCAATTATTCTTTTCTCAAGTATTTTCAAGTTAGGCCTGCAGAGTTGTTTCACATCAGTGCTCTTCTCTAAAAAATTATTGTCTTCTCCCTTCTTCTCTTCAAATTTATTCTCTTCTCCCTTCTTATTTTCAACTTCTATCCTTTGTCTCTTAGGAAAAGAGTCCTATTTTTTGGACCATGATTTCCTTCTAGGAAATTCCATAAGTTTCACTTCGTGCGATGTTCTCTTTGGTCGTGTAGGTGTAGTCTCAGGTATATTAATCATAGTAGGGGTGTATTGATAACCCTCTCAACTTCTGGAGGTGGAAGGGTTGTAGGAGAATTTCTCACCAATCTAGAGGCACTTTCTATCATGTTCTTTCTTACCTCTTTTTTCTCCTCCTTTTTTATACCATCCTTGGCTACTAAATTATCTACCATATTTTATACTTTTCTCTTTCTTGCAGCTTGAGTCTGATCTTCCCTTTTTTCACAGACTTCTCTTCATAGGTGCCCCATCTTTATTCAGATGGATAAATTTATGAGGATAGAATACGTTCTACTTGCATGGTCAAGACCTAATAAATGACTTCATATCCTACAGGATAACACCACATCATCCTAGGTTGTACTTCCTCAAAGAAAACAAAATCAGTTTCAACCATGAAACATATTGTATCCTTGTATTTTTCTACCAATGCCTTAGGGATCCTCATTCTTCCTCTCATCTATCTATGCAATATTTTGATCATCCCAAATATCTCACCATCGAACGATGTTCTATTTTGTCTTCTATAACTTTGTGAAATCTGAATTCCAGTGGGTTTGTTGTCCTTCCAAGATCTAGGAAGCATACTAGGAAAACTATGAACAATATGAATATACATGTATATCAATAGAGACCCAAACATGAATGCCTTTGACTTATCCTTCTTGATTTTCTTCACATTCTCCAAAAAATATTGTTCATGTACTTCACAAAGGTTATACTTAACATTTTATTTCACCGTTCTATATGCCATCATGATAAATCTTTCTTATCCTAAGTTAGGTCGGCTATTGTAATGTAGTTTATAACCTAGAATCATTGAAATCAATATAACATCTTGCAAAAATATGTCATTAATTTTCATCACTCTTTTATCACATCATGAATGTGTTAGGGTTTCCACCTCTTTCTTTGTTTTCTTCTCTGTGACAAGGATAACACCCAAGTTATCCAAACTTATTATAGCATGAATTAAGTCACTGCAAATCTTCACTCGCTGATCTCCAAGATGAATGAACTGGTCGTAAACTCTACTCAGAATGATCTTAATCCATTCCTCTTTGCTAATATCATAGAGTTCCATTATCGGCACTATAGTAAGGTTCTAAAGATGTGAAAACTCAGATTTCATCTTATCATCTGCTCCAATCATGTCCTTCATCTCTTTATAAATCTCAAAGTCTCCCAGAGACTCATACTTATAGTGAATGTAAGCCCTCATGTCTTTTACATCTAGAACATCATAGGGTGTTTTTTAAAACACACCTTTGGGATCATCCTAATTTTATTTGAATGGGAGTTTCTTGAATTTATGCCTAAGCCTTTCATTGACATCAAAAATCAATGGAGTATCCATACCCAAATCTTTGCAAATGATCTAAATACCTTTTATCTATCGATTTCATGAATTTATGCTATGACCAAATGCTCAACAAAATTTCTTCATTGATTTTCTTAGCTCAAATTTTTGTTCTCCTTAGATTCTGTTCTTTGAAGGATTTTTGAAAAGTTATTTTGATAGACCTTATACTTCACTGTGTAAAGAAATGACACAGTTGTCAATAAACTTATCTCTGCTCATAATCCATTCAATTAAC
Source organism: Thuja plicata (assembly GCA_018584345.1). Classification (NCBI taxonomy): domain Eukaryota; kingdom Viridiplantae; phylum Streptophyta; class Pinopsida; order Cupressales; family Cupressaceae; genus Thuja; species Thuja plicata. Next base: position 696,152 of record MU223604.1, on the reverse strand, counting down.
AATATAGTGATCATAGGATATAGATTTGTAAGGCTAGGTGATCAGAGATATAAGTTCCATAATATCTCCACATGCTCTCTCTAAGCTCGCAAGAGCTTACTCCTCATAATTAGGGGCTAGATAGATTTCTAATGTTTCCTTCCAATGCTCCCCCTAAGGCCATGCTTGGAAATTTAGGTTGATGTGGAAATATTTACATCAATTGAAGAGTCATTAGAATCTACTGATTCTTCCTGAACCATTTCCTCATTTTATTTATTTACTTTCCATACCTTACCACTGTTTACATATTCTAATTTTCTAAAGTGATTGTTAAATTCTTCTACAATGCTCTTAACATCACTAGTACTCTTCTTTGTATCTATAGGTGGAGGACCACTTCTATTGTCAGTTCTATTGTATCTAGAAAAAATCTCTATGTGTCCTATATTATGACATTTGTAGCATGTAGGAGGTGGTATGTTATGATTAACCTGCAACTTACAATACTTTTCAATGTGCCCAGAGTTATTGCACTTGTAACATGTGATCTTAGTTGATGTTCCTTCCCTATTGTAAGATTTCTTGATTCTTGATTGATCAGGCTTCCTACATTCTACCTTTTTGATTCCAATGCATTACAATTAAAACACTATCTTGAAAAGGGTTTGTAAGGAAATTTACCTCTATAGTCTCTCTTCATGTTTCCAATCTTTTTGCATCCAAAACATCTACCTCTGAAGGGTTTGATATGATCTTTAGGTTCTTCAAGAGTAGGTCTTTCTCCATCAATTTTTACTTCTAATTTTTTTTCTTGAGTCTTTTAACATTCAACTTCATTGAATCCAACTCCAATCATGTCTCCTTTAGGTTTGTGTCTATTTCTCTACTCATTTATCTTATCACTGCTTGAATGAAGTTTTTAAATATGTTTCTTTCCATCAACAAGTTCTACTTTTATGATCTGAATCTTATATTTATATAATTCTAGATACTTGTTCTTGTAGTGATCAAGTTCAATCTTCATTTTCCCTATCTAAATATTTGTATCTTTCAAGGTTTATTCAATTTTGTTTCTATCATCCTTTACCTATTTAATATCTTTAGCCATATGAAGGGAAGTAGTTTCATGATCAAGATTCAAAGTATATGTCTCTTGTTCAAGCTGTTTTACCTAATTTGAAGTATCATTTTCTGAATCATCTTTTATCCTATCCATAAGATCTTATCTATGACTCCTGGATAGTTCAAGTTGTTCCCTCTATTTCTTGATGAAACTCTCAGCTCTTCTTAATTTGAATCCCAAGTTACCATTCTACACTTTAGCCTTATCAAGGTCTTCAACTGCTTCTTCAAAGTTTTCTTCCAAACTTTCAGAATCCATCTTGATCTCCCTTAAGCTATTAAACTTTATGTCCAAGGGCGAAATGATCTTATACAAATTGTTAGGATTATTTAATACTGAGAGGGGGATGAATCAATATTACAACACTTTAAACTTAAACTTAGTAAATTCTAACTTTACTAGATAACTGTTGAAATGAAAATAACATAAACATAAAACACACTAGTCAGAACACCATGAATTTGTTGTCGAGGAAACCCTAGCCAAGGGAAAACCTCGGTGGGTATGGTACCCACAAGTATGTACTAAAATTATTATGTCACTGTTAGGAGACCTAGCCCTTTTAGGAGATGATTATTACATTATCACACTTCCTTGTTAGAGGAATACAAAAACTTTGTTAAAGGTATACTGAGCTCACTTCTCATTAAATTAGAAATATGATTCTATTACAATGATTTCTCAATAGTGAACAATATAAGCATCTTTCTATGCATAGGTATTTCTAGTTGTAGATCACATTACCATCAGTCTAATTCTGACATCACAATGCATTCATTTGTTCACATCCATTCATTCCATCACATTCACTACATTCCATACATTACATTCTTCACTTCAAAAAAATATCTTCCTATATATACATCATTATATATCTAGTCGAATTCCAATGCATCACAAAATACAGTTAACACTTATACAAAGGCTAACTACCAAGTTGGAGATCATACACTAGAAAAATATAGGTAATCCTCAATCTGAATCCAACATAGCATGTTTGGACTACACATTATACTCCCTTAATCATCGTAACCTTTTAGTGTTATGTATCACTGTTACTTTGTCTTCGCATGTCTTCAACATACTGTAACTTACTGTAATAAACACAAAAACACAAGTGACCTTAAATGAAGGTCATATACATCCCAAAATAGCTTCTCCTAAGATTTCATGTACTCATTTTTCATATACTGTGTTCGCTGACCAAATTGTACTACTATACTCTATAATTTTTCTTTCAAGAATTAATTATTTTGTAAACTAAAACTCAAAAATTGTGTTTGACACCAAGAAACCATCCATACTAGATGTTTTTCCATAAATGAAAACCCTAAAGTGTTCCATAACATTCCTGCATGAACCACTTGCCGACACTAAATACATAGAGAAGAAAGTTGTGAGAGCTTATAGAGTGACAAAGTGTAAGCATGACCTCATTTCCCCCTTCATATATCCTAGATGGTTAGTGACCCATCATATGTGGCCACAAAAGGATGAGGTACCACTCTATTTATGAAAATAATTGTATGCATAGTTACATTTAGGGTATAATGTTGATTAGATGGACTTTCCATGACATGTAGGTTAGGGGCAGGGTATATTTGCAGATAAATTCAGATGACTTAATTTTCCACAACCCCCTAGTAAGAGGTTATTGGTGGGTCAAAAAAATTTGGTTCTTCCAAAATCTTTGGAGGCGTACACTAGAGCTGGAGAGTCTGTAGCGGAGGAGGCATGCTTAGATATGTACTCTAGCATTGACATCATCAGGACTCAAGTTGACCAGTTTTTATTTGATCCTATAGGAAGGTACATGTTAAAATCTTGTACAATCCCATGTGTTGATCAATCAACTCATTTTTGTGATCCTTACATTGATTACCATCTCCAACGCCCAATGATATAACACAAGATCCCAAGGATTGTTTGCACACGATGAGCTCCATGTCAGTGAGTGATCTCCTTGATGCTTTTAAGGGGATTTATATATTGCATGGGGTCACCCCGAGTTAGATTCCTACATTCATTCGATGAGTGGTTGGGATATCCTCCACTGGTAGTGATTAAGGACATGGAGATGCACAAGAAGGTACTTCCAAACATGAGGACATCTTGATACATCCTACAGCTCTATAACAGAGTGAGATTGATCCTACACCTCCAGCAAAGACGCCTCCTATATGATTCTAGACTTGATTCTCATCTCTTCTTAGTGTGAAGACATTTTTTTAGT
>MU223604.1:653224-669866 GCA_018584345.1 Thuja plicata | reverse complement strand
AAAATGGGTACCCATTCCTCTTAAATTCTCTCTTACAACTTTGTCTCCTCCTTTGAAATATTGAGCTACTCAATATTAATGCCAATTTTGACTTAAAATTGGCCATCTTTTCAAAGCCATGTGTCTCTTATGTGGATGCCACATAGGTGCCACTTCATCCAAGCCTCTTTCTCTCTCCAAAAAATCTATAAATAGAGGCCTTCTCCTCTCATATTTTCATCTCTCAATTTGCATTGTTATCATGCTAGAAGTGTTTTAGAGTTTTCATAGTTGTTATGCTAATATTCCTAGATGTTAGTTTCATGTTTTCAATTGCTTAAATCATCTTAGAAATCACATGCTAGGCTTTTAATTGGTGAATGAATAATAGTTTCTACATTAGCATATACATATCATTTTCATTTTCATAGCTTACAATATCATCTTGCAAGAAGATTTGAGACTAGTTCCTTATACTAGCTCTTGAATCTTTCTTCTTGATCTCATAATCTTGCATTTTCATTGGGATCCATAGTACTTGTGTGTTTGAGAGAGCACACTCACATCTAATCTAAATAATCAAATCAAAATGAGTAGACTAGGGTTCTTTGTTTACTCATTTTTTAGCTTAATCTGATGTTATTTGGTGTCTTTTATTTTTGCTTGATCTCTTGCATGCTTTCTTGATATAATTCATGTGCTAACCTGCTAACATTTGCATGTTTGAGCTTTCTCCCAACAGGTTGAAGGATTCCATATACACATTCTGGCACACCCGGTGGGACCCACATCCCTAGAAATTCTTACTTCTTGTCTGATTCTTCCAAATTTCATCAAAAATGTAGATTGACGTCTCTGACTTACACACAGAGGCATCTGTGAAAATGCTGGTTCTTCCTAAACCGTCGTTCGGCATCTCTGCAAACCAGCATCTACGAACTGAACCGACATCTTTGCTTGATATTAAAATTTTGAGACTTTACTGACTTTGCTGCTCATTTCTCAAGTTCACTTGTGTTTCCTACTGCTTTTCACTACTTTCTCATTCTATTTTTTAGCAGAATTCAATCACACAAGTGGTTATAATGGAAAAATTTCAATATAAGGAAATATTTTTTTGATAAATCATTGAGAAATAACGGTTTTTAAGGAGTTAATTAGTTTCAACATAGGTTTTTGGACACATTTGGAAGCTAATTGAGAAGCAAACATAACTTGTTGTATCATTTTTTGCTGCTTTTTTGTGTTTGTAGGCAAATCAGTGTCTGTAGAAATGTGGGTTCATGAACTAGCGTCTATGATAAATGAATAAACATCTATGCATAATCAGCGTCTACACTCTGTGAATCAACATCTGCATCTGGTATAAGGGCTTTCTACTTTTTTTTCTATTTTCTGGTTATTTTGCTGTCACTGTCATTTTTGAACCAGAATATAGAATTAGTGTCTTCGCCCTGAACCAGTGTCTGCGCTCTGGCAGAATTTTGTTTTGTGTTTGCTAACAACTTTTTGAGTGGTTTTTGTGCTAACACTTGTCAAAGATTATCCTTCAGACTACTAACTAGCTATTTGCAGCATTGCTTGTCAAAGACACAAAAAACCAAACAACTACTCATGTTTGTCTTACAGGTTGCCTTGATCTAAATCAACCAAATGATCATGTTTGTAATCTTTTCTAGGCACTTAGACTTAATTAGGAAGATCTTTTGTCTAATCCAAAGCAGGTGTTAGGGGATTATGCTCTCTTCCCATTTGGGAATATCAAAAACCTAGACACACTTACTTTGTGTTAAAAAAAAAATCTTTGGAAACAAACAAACTTGTCTTGCGTGTTTGTGGAGAAAATGACATTGGATAGGAGATTATGCTCTTTTCCCCATGTGGAAAAATCATAAATCCAAACCCTTCTTGTCGCCAATCCCATTTTACTTCCAAGTTAATCCTTTAGTTGGGCCTTTCAGTTGAGGGAAAAATCTCCTAGGAATGACCCACGTGAGAATGAGGTGTAAGCCACACCACTCCAACTCACGTAAATCATATTTACTCCTTGGGGCCAAAGCCTCGGGAGTTGGTTGGCATCTGAGCTTATACTCAGCTCTTTCCTAACTTAAGTGTGAACTCGCAGTCTTAATCATGTTTACATGATCACTTTTGTCATGACGCTCTATGGGGCTATACGTCTGAATCGTGCTTGCGCGGACATAGAGGATACAATTGAACAGAGACACTTACTAAAAAATCTAGGCATAGAAGCTACCCGATTCACCTCTGAACAGTGACTTATTATAGTGCAAGGGGAGGGAAGAATCTCCCCCCAAGATCCACATCATATGTGTCCCAAGGTATTGTGTTGCAAAAGAGATCTTCGTAGCACGACAACAATACTTGGAAAAAGGAGAAAACACAGGCACCCTTTCAGGGGCGACACTACTGTGTGAGCTAACGGACTACCAAGCAATGGGTCTATAATATTTCATTGAAGCCAATTCCTTAGGTAGATTTGTGCTTGAAGTGTTTGAACAACATTGACCAAAATCCAAAACACAAATGAAATATCCACCTTTCAAATTTACCACGTTCTTGTATCCTTTAAGGTTGCTTTGTCCCTTGTTGGATTTTTTTCAGACACATGCTTGTTATTTTTCAGTTTTGATTATGTTGAAAGTGGTTCTTTCCATAGAACAATCCTATTGAAAAATCAGAACACAATCAAGCTTTTTGCCAGATTATCAAAAACAAACATTTCAGTCTTTCATGAGATATGTCCTAAGAACCTCAAACTATTCATCCAAGATCGAGATCTACTTATAGGACATCACCAATTCCAAGAAACACAAGAAGGTGAAAATTTTGTTACCACCCATGCAAAGAGAACAGAAAAACACAACCTGAGAGGTTACCAAGTACCAACACATTGTCAATTCCATCAAGCAAGAAATCCATAAATGAGAACTACTTGAAAAAGTGATTTACAACAACAAGGTTGCTCGCTTCATGGGAAAATATCACCTAAACTCCACTTTTGTTGCAATTGAACAATCTGACTAGTCGGTTTACCACAACAAACACAAGTTCCTCTTCTTCTTAAGCACACTTAGCTTGCATTTTAGGACCTCCTTAAGTTACCATCTTTAGGAACACATCACACACTCATCCCAGCATGATCTTGCATTAATCAAATCAATCCTAATCAACCTAGCATCATCCTAATCATCATCCAAAGAATCCTTGGTCATACACCTCACTTAGGTATTACATACCCTTTTGAGTTGCTAAAACCTACATCTTAGTCAAACCCCATCCTTGAATGTCCTTAAACTAAGCATTGTTTTAGGATAATCCCTTTTATCTTTTGCAACCTCATCACCTTGATCAAAAGGTTGATTTGTATTATCAAAGAATCTCATCCGCCGAAGACCATAATTCTGTCTTAGGTAGATAATCACATCCACTTGATCCTACATTAGGAAAAGAAACCCTTGATCCTTGCATACATAAAGTCATCCTTAATCCATAGAAGTACATCCATCATCTTAAAGCACATCCTAATCCTAGTGTCATCATCCTTAGGTTCCTAGGAACATACTTCCACACATCTTGCATCTCATATTCCTTTAAGATAATCATTTCATGCCACTTATCACACAAGCCACTAAGAAGAGGAAGAACATGGATCCTAATCTTGCTGCTAGCTCATCTAATCCTACGATTGACACTACCAACACCATGGTCAGTTATGCACCTCAGCCCAATGTTCAAGTTGAACATATTTGGGTAGACACTAATGAAATTCCCACTCTAAGTGTCGCGGAAACATTTATCAATCATCCAGCGCTTGTCCACATGGTAAATGCCATGAGTGGACATAACAGCAATTAGGTACTCTTGGACATACAACAACAAGGACTTAAATTTCCACCTTGGATTATACCCACACTTGTCACATGACCTATGGAACCTCCAGGGGAACATCCTTATCCCACTAGAAATGAAGTTTTTGATCCACTTCAATGAGCCCTTCAAGTGGGAACTCTTCTCACACAAGTCATTCATTCCTCCATTCCACCATCCATCATACACATGACACCTATACCTACCGCGGGAGCCCCGCCTCTTGAAACCACATCAGCAGTGCAATAAATACTCCCTATCGCTATGTAAACACCTTTGTAAACCAAAATCACTCCTCTTTCTCAAGCAATCCCAACATTCATTGCAAACTTTCCACCACCACCACTAGTTAGCACACAACAAACCTCTATTCTGCTCATTCCTACTCAACCCGTTCAAAGTGCTACAACCAGTTCACAACATCAAAGAACCCAAGTATCCATGCCTATTCCTCCTTTCTTTACCATAGGCATGCTTCCTACCAACGCATATAACCAACCCTTATTTCTGCAAGGGTCCACTTTTCCTGCTCTATCAGCAACACAACCACAACAAATGCCAACGGTTCCACCTCAAACATTGTTCAACCCAATTCCGCTTCACACTAAAACCATCCACAAATCCCTTCTTCGTACCCCAAATTCCCATCCAACCTATCCAAAAACAACAGCAGCAACCTATCCAACAACAACCTATCCAACAACAACCTATCCATCCACATCCTGACTGCAACAACAGCCAATCAACCCCCTCGCAGTTGCACAGCCTACTTTTCAAATTACACAATAGCCACAACCACAAACACATGGGGAAAATCCCTCCATGGCACAACCAATGCAACAGTTTGCTAGTCCTTTTATTCAACCCATGCAACAATAGCAAACTCATCCCACTATTTACATAGCCATGCCATCTTCCACTGCATCATAAACAATTCCCCCTCCACAACAAGTTCTCACTGGGGGCATTCCGCCATAGAGCACCTATGTGGGTGCGCAACAAACTCACCCCGCATATCCCATGCCGCAACAAATACAAGCATATTTCCAATAGTTGTAGCAATCCTATCAGATGCCAACACCTCCTCCATTGCAGTATCCTACTCAACCCCAGTTTCCACCACAGCAACCCGTATACAATGACCATCAACCACCCTACCAAACACCACAATATCCCACACAAAATCCCCCATATTCACCATTCGATCCATATCAAGCACAAGGGAATCCTACAATTACGATCAATAATCCTCCCTAGCAAATCAATCCTGAATGGGAGGAAATTGAAAATGCTATTAAGGAGCTAAAAGTTGGGACTGAGGCTAAAACATTCAAGTTTGAGGAAGAGTGTCCATATCCGTTTGACCATTCCATCACTGCTATACCCTTCTCCAAACACTTTGAGACCCCAAAATTTGATAAATATTAGGGGAAGGGTGATCCTATCAGTCATGTGAAAGAATTCTACATGGCATGCCAAGAAGTGGCCTATAGTGATAATTTCCTCATGAGACTATTTCCCAAAAGCTTGGGAGGCATTGCCCTTGAGTGGTTTTAAAAAATCCCTTAAGGCACAATCTCTACTTTCACAGAGTTATCCGAAAAGTTTGTGGCCCAATATGCACATAACATTGAAAATGAAATCTCACTCCTTGACCTATGCAATTCCACACAAAAGGGAGGAGAGAGCCTAGCCAATTATCTTCAGTGTTGGCAAGGGCTTACTACAAGGTTGTCTTACCAACCCCCAGAGCAACATCTTATCAAGATTTTGATTAACAACCTTCATCCTAAGCTTTCTTATCACATGCACACGAATTGTATACAAACTTATCATGATATTAGGATCAAAGGTATGGACCTTGAATGAGGCCTCATAGAGGAAGGTATGATTAAACACTACAAAGAACCCCAGCCCAACAAACATAATAATGACCGATCATGATACTAGAACAAGAAAAAAAATGCGGTAACAGATGGAGCCACTGACACCAAACATGTTCAAGTTGTGGTAGCTAGTCCTAATGTGCCAACCTAGACTTATACGCAAGCACCACCAGTGTATCCACAACCCCCTCCCATGTATCAATAGCAAAATCCCATGTATCCTCAACCAATGTATCAACAAAACATGTGCCCTCTAGGCACACCTACTTATCCCCCTCCAAGGAAATCGTATCAACATAACTATCAAGGTCCTATAAATCATACAAATGCTATCTTAGTTCTGCATGAGCAACAAAGACCTTGCACTTTGAATGTGCCGCAATGCACATTTACCCCTTTGGGAGAACCTATAGACGTCATCTTCCGCAAGCTGGTCCAAGCCAACCAAGTCATATATCCCAAGACATAGCCATTTGATGACTCAACTCCTAAGCCTGCTTGGTACAAAGATAATGAGTACTATGAATATCATCATGTTAAGGGACATACCACTCTTAAATGCATGAAACTGAAACATTATATCCAAGATCTCATTGATAGTAAGGAGATCGAAGTGGATTCCCCTGCTCAATCATCGCCAAATGTAGGCCTTAAAATTTATCAGAATGCATTCCCTAAACACACTTCCAGTACAGGTCCAAGAAATCCTACTCAGTCCTCTAATCAAGGAAAGGGTAAACAAGTAGAAAATGCCAACATAAAATATTATACCAATGCTTATATCAATTACGATAATCTCATCGGCTGCATATCCCAAGTCCAGTCCTTCATTAAGGTTATCCATGTCAGGGGTGCCGATAATCAATGCACAATCACCGCTTGCAAAGGTAGGATAACAGTTGCAGGTGCTAGTCCCGCCCCATCTACTAGGACCCAATATAACATTTTGGAACACCTAGGGAATACTCCAGCCCAAATTTCCATTCTAGATCTTCTTCGCACATCACCCACCTATCAAGAGATCCTTAATAAAGCTTTGCAAGAATCTCATGTTCCCAATGAAATCAACCTCACTCAATTCCAAAACCTTGTCAGACACCTATCTACATCCTATGGGGTCTCCTTTAGACCAATAGACATCCCCTCTGATGAAACCGATCACAATCTCCCACTCTGTATTGTTGTCATGGTTAAAAATTTTGCCATCAAATGGGTCATGATATATAATGGATTGGCCCTAAATCTGTGTACTCTAAAATTCATAAAACAGTTGAGATGCACTAAGGTTGATATCACAAATGAGGTCATCACAATAAAATAATATGACAACCTGGAGTGTACTTCTAAAGGCACCATTATCTTACACATTCAAGTGGGCCCGGTTATCCAAGAAACATTATGTCATGTTTTTGATCTTGACCTTCCCTACAACATCCTCCTCGGATGCCAATGGATTCATTCTATGCAAGCCATCCCATCCACCTACCATCAGTGCATCAAATTCCTATATAAAAGCACTGAGATCACCATCTACACAGATCCCAAGCCCTTCGCATACTACAATGCATTGGAGACATCCTTTCCGCATTCCAATCACTGTCCTAGGATTGATATTGGCACCTCTCTCGCCAGCTCATCTTGAACCCATTCAGATCCAGAAACCATCCTCTCCTCCACCTTGTCCATGGTCAAGATCAACAACAAAGGTTGTGGTGAGTACACTTTATATGACGCCTTCGCAGTTGGAGCACTGCCTGTTGATCGTCACACTCAAGGCCGCCGGCCTAATTTAAGAAAAATAGAATCAGAAACAACCAAGATACTACAATTTGGTCCTACCAATTTCATATCACAAGGTACTTTAGTTGGATAGGAAATGGAACCAAAAATCAATCAATGGATATATAAGGATCCACCACCCTAAGACACAAGTCAGCTTAATTACTTCAAAGATAAGTACCCCACAACGCACAAATTGGTGACAAAAAAATGGAATTATCAAGGAGGTGGCCTTGGTCATGAAGAGAAAGGGATGAAAGATCCCATTGTACCTACTTGACTAGAAAAGCACCTGGGCCTTGGTATGGGCTCTGACACGACTGGGGGCATCAACGAATTCATCAACTATTCCTCTTGTCCACCCCTGCGCAAAATTGCTGACATCGAAGATATCCCGGAAGAGAAAGTTGTGAGAGCTTATGTTGATATTTTTGATGATAAAACCTTCCTAGGCAATGCTTTCCTTCAACAACTTTCAATCCTCTTCATTAACCTCCCCCTCTATTATCCCGAACTCATAGACTGGGACCAACCAAGTGTCGTACACGTTGACGAGTTCCAAAGTGAGGATGCGCTCCTAAGCTTTATGGGAGAAATCGAGCAAAGCAGTGGCTATGGGAAAGACTCAGGGTACATCTACAAGCTATACCCAAAGGCATACTTTGGGGAAGAGGACAACTTTAGCTGCAAAAATGACACAGAAAACAGCAATAAAAAGAGAAAAATTGATCTTCTAGTGAAAACCCCTCTGGGGTGCTATCTGATCCTAAAAAAGTAAAAACAAAGGGCATATCCCCTGGTGAAAACCTCTCTAAGGCACTAGACCATGAAGATTATCCTCTTCCTCTTATCCAAGATTACAGGCCTGAACAGTCATCAATTCTCATTGAAGAAACAAAACCTGTCAATCTAGGTACCAAAGAAAACCCTGCCATCACATACATCGCAGCATCTCTGTCTAAAGTAGAAGAAAGTGATCTTATCACTTTATTGAAGGAATCCATCAACAAGTTTGCATGGTCTTACTCCCACATGATGGGGTTAGATCCCAGCTTGGTGGTTCACCATCTAGGAATGGACCCAAACATCAAACCTGTTAAGCAAAATCTCAGAAAGATGCATCCTAAAGTGGCACTACTTGTCAAAATCGAGCTGGAAAAATTACTCCACGCCAAGATCATCTGCCCCATTGACTATTCTAACTAGATTTATAATATGGTGCCCATCACTAACCCAGATAAATCTATCAGGATATGCATATATTTTAAAGACCTCAATAAGGCATGTCCCAAGGACGATTTCCCCTTGCCAAACATAGACATGATCGTGGATCTCACAACAGGACATGAGATATTGTCACTCATGGATGACTTTTCTGGATATAATCAAATCTGCATTGCAGAAGAGGATCACCATAAGACAACATTCACAACTCCTTGGGGCACCTTCTGCTATAACATGATTCCTTTTGGCTTAAAGAACACCGGGGCAACATATCAAAGAGCCATGACTGTCATTTTTCATGACATGATCCACAAGATTCTTGAAGACTATGTGGACGATATCTTGGCCAAATCAGTAAAAAGGGAAGATCACCTAGATGTTCTGGAATGTTTCTTTGATAGAATTGGACACTACTACTTAATGCTCAACCCTAAGAAATGTGTCTTTGGAGTCACATTAGGGAAACTCCTAGGATTTATTATATCAAGACAAGGCATTGAAATTGACCCAAAGAAAGTAAAAGATATCATGGAAAATGCCTCCACCAAAAATAGTCTGATAGCTATGTAGCCTCCAAGGAAAGCTAAAATCTATGCACCACTTCATCTCTCAACTAGCAGACAAGTGCCAACCATTCACTCATCTCTTGCGCAAAGACAACACATTCAAGTGGGATCCTCAATGTCAAAAGAGCTTTGACAAGATCAAAGAATACTTGGCTAATCCACCCATCTTGGTACCTCTTGTACCTGGTTGCCCACTCATCTTATACATTTCTACTACTACTACAGTGCTAGGGGCACTCCTTTCTCAATTGAATGATGAAGGAAAAGAAAGGGCCATATATTATATCAGTCAAACTTTGGTGGGTTATGAGCTCAATTATTCTCCTATGGAAAAAGCATGTATGGCCGTGGTCTTCGCCACTCAAAAACTTTTCCACTACATGATTAGTCACACAACCAAGCTCATTTCAAAGGTGGATCCTCTCAAGTACCTACTATCTAGGACTACACTTACAGGTCGCATGGAAAAATGGGTTATGTTGCTGAGTGAATTTGATATTCAGTATGTTGACAGAAAAGCCATTAAAGGGAAAGTCATTGTCGATCAACTAGCCGAAGCACCATTGGTAGATGCATATCCTCTGATCACAGAATTTCTAGATGAGCACTTGTACATGGTAGAAGAACAACCAACATGGAAACTCTACTTTGATGGGTCCTACACAGCTCATGGCGCTGGGGTAGGAATACTTTTTGTCACACCTCAAGGTGACTACATTCCCATGTCATTCAAATTGGGATTTTCCTACACAAACAACATTGCAAAATATGAAGTGCTAATTGTAGGACTCTGCATGGCCATAGAATGGAACATCACATATATCAAGGTCTTTAGCGATTCCCAAATCATCATCAAACAAGTCCTAGACGAGTATCAAACCAAAGATGATAAGTTGACACCATATAAGCAGATGGTTGACAAGCTAAAAGAACACTTCCTCCACTTGCAGATAACATAGGTACCATGTCTACAGAACAAAGAAACTGATGCAATGGCCATAATTGGCTCCCTTGTTGATATTCCTCATGATTCTACACAATACGAATTCTTAGTTGAGAAACTACATGCTCCCTCTTATGAGAATGATGAATCAAATCATGTATGTGTCTTGGTTGGTCCCCAGTCCCCGTGGTACCACGACATCCAAGCTTACCTAAAAAATGGTATCATATCTCCCCATCTCACTACAACCCAATGCCACAATTTTATCTGAAGAGCATCCCGTTATACCCTCATAGCCAATACCCTATATCGTCGAGGCTATCACAATGTACTCTCTAGATGTTTAGATGAAAATGAAGTCACCCAAGCTTTACAATAGGTACATGCTGGAATCTATGGTGCCCACACGAGTGGCATGGTCCTATCCAAGAAAATTCTACATACAGGGTACTACTCGCCTACAATGGAACATGATTCTTGTGAGTTCATCAAAAAGTGCCTACCTTGCCAATAGCATGGTAATCTGATCCATGATCCTGCTCAGAACCTCAGACCTATTGCGCCTCCTTGGCCTTTTTCTTGCCAGGGTTTTGACCTTGTTGGTAAGATTAATCCCCTCTCCTCTGAAGGCCACAAGTACATAATCACATCTACAAAGTACTTTACAAAGTGGGTCAAAGAAATTCCACTCACACTCACTACTGGTGTCCAGACATCCAAATTTATCCTCTACCACATTGTCTGCCACTTTGGCGTACCCTCCACCATCTTCACAGATCACGGTACACCATTTCAAAATCAACACGTCAGTGATCTCTATGCTCACCTCCATATACATCACCATTTCTCCAGTCCATATTTCCCGCGAGGTAATGGCCAAGCTGAGGCAACTAATAAAACCATCCTCAAAATCCTCAAGAAAGTTGTCAATGATACTGGTCATGACTGGCATCTCCAGATCAATCCTTCCCTCTGGGAATATCACACTTCCTATCACTCTCCTACTAGCACTACTCCCTAATCCCTAGTCTATGGTGCTAAAGTAGTCTTACCAATTGAGGTTGAACTACCCTCCCTCAAAGTATCACTAAGAGGCTTGATTGATGATGAAGATTACCGGGTAGCACGACTCACACAACTGGACCTCCTCGATGAAAAGCACCAACAAGATTATGATCACTTTATTGTTTAACAGAATCATTTTAAGAGGAACTATAACAAAAAGGTCCACCCACGCCAGTTCTAGGTAGGGGACCTTGTGCTGAAAGAAAATTAGAAAGTGGTTACAAATCGAGAAAAGAAAGGCAAGTTTGAAGTCACCTGGCAAGGCCCATATGTTGTCACTGCATGCTTCAGTTATGGGGCATATCAAATCCCCACTCCTGAAGGAGAACCATTGAATGATCCTATCAACATCATTCATCTTAGGTGCTTCTATGCCTGACGGCTGGTTGTTCATTCTAGTTATCTAAGAAAATCCATTAAAAAAAAGTATAAAACATCCTAAAAAAAGCACAAAAACAATGAAAAACAGTCCTGAAAAAATATCTAAAAAGAAGAAAAAATGAAGCTGAAAAAACGGTTGTCCTAGTGAAAACCTGGTAAATAGGCACTGAGGCAATATCAAAAAAATCAAAAGAAATCAAAAAGATCCAAAGAAATCAAAAAATAAAAATAAAGAGAAAAACTTTCATCCAATGGTGAAAACTTGGCAATCCGGTTCCTTGGACAAGTATGGGTGATGAAAACCTAGAAACAGGCATCACACATAGTGGACTATTCCATTATCTATCAAAATCTCATTTCCTTCCGTCATCAGCCACAATTTCCATGTTCCCTATTGGGTGTTCCATACGTACTACTCCACGGTGATCTCCTCACGTCCTGAGCTTCTGTACAAGTAATTTTGTATATTGTTGTTTATATATTGTACTATTATGAGATTCCTAAGCATCAGTCCTGCATATTGCTTGTGTCTTGAGTTGCTCCTTGTCATATATTTGTTCTATAGTTTGCAGATAGTGCGCATTTGATCAATCAACTTGGTAAGTCCCATCTTTCTGGAAATAAGTTTTGGGGATGTATCCTTCCTCCCATCAACTTGAGTCTGGATTATTGTCATCTTTGGGTTCTCGCAGGGTTTCTCTCTCCTCTTCAACTAATCAATTAGCACATGCACCTATCACGTGCATCAAGGCAAGTAACATGATCCAATCAAAATCTCGGCAGCAACTTTGTGTAAAGTAATCATCACTTGTAATTAATCTTCTTGGTTTGGTCCTTATACATTCGTGACACATCCCATCCTCCCGCCATCATGCTAACATCTTGAGTCATCATCTGACTAACATTCCCTGTCTGATCCTCCATATTCCACCCGTCTGGTTTATCAGTTGATTGTGACACACACCAAAAATAAAATTGCAAATCAAAAAAGTTTTGAGACTCAAATGACATCGCTTGTTCAACCTCAAACAACTCATCGTCTGAGCTCTTCAATCACACTTTGCATTCCTTCGCTATGGATGCTTTTGGGTATTGAAAGCAAGGAAATTGATGCAGAGAACAACTGAAATAAAATCCAAGAACAAGAGAATGATGATCTGTCGCTCATCGTATCATTAGTTACGTGTCTTGCATTCATTTTAGGTGCATTGATAATTCATGTTATTTTTCATTGTTAGATTCATTTTTAAGATCATTTAAGGCATTTTACACTATTAGGTTCATTATATCATTTTGCATTGTTAGATTCATTTTTAAGATCATTTAAGGAATTTTGCACTATTAAGTTCATTTTAGGTTCATTGTATTATCTTGCATTGTTAGATTCATTTTGCACTATTAAGTTCATTTTAGGTTCATTCTATTATCTTGCATTGTTAGATTCATTTTGCACTATTAAGTTCATTTTAGGTTCATTGTATTATCTTGCATTTTTAGATTCAGGTTGCACTATTAGGTTCATTTTAGATTCATTATATCATTTTGCATTGTTAGATTCATTTTTAAGATCATTTAAGGAATTTTGCACTATTAGGTTCATTTTAGATTCATTATATCATTTTGCATTGTTAGATTCATTTTTAAGATCATTTAAGGCATCTTGCATTAATCATACATTTCAGGTCCATTTCTTTTGCATTAATCATACATTTTAAGTTCATTATCTTGCATTCATCCATTTTTATCGTCTCACATTGTTACATCATTTTAGATTCATTTTAAGCTTTCATTCATCCATTTTTATCATGTGATTTCATTTTAGCTTGCATTCATCTATTTTTATCATCTATAATCATTAGAACATTTCAGTTCATCTACATCATTTGCATACTTAAATCATTGTCAAAACATTATCCATCTATGCATATTCAAAAACAACAACATATATATTGCATACATCATAAAAACATATCACATCTTACATCCACACATGTCAGTATGTCACATATATATGAGCATCATCCATCCTGCGTAAGCCATACATCATATATACATAATCTAGTCATCCATATACATCACATCCTGCAAGCATCAAATGTTAGCCATCATGCAGTATGCATTAGCACATCATATAGATCATACATTCTAAGCATCATAAAATTTATCATATAAACTATACATCATGAGAAACAATAGAGTCCTCACCATATATATCAATGTCTGTCAATAAAATACATCATGTGCACCTTAGTGCCAATATACATGTATACATCTCCAAAAATCCAAAACTGTGTGTCATATCATCCTCTGACTAATCATGATGGTGGCTGTGATAGCTCATCGCCCTATCCTGGTGGTGGACATGGTGGCATCCCCACTGATCCCTGTGAGGTAGAAGTTTGCACTATGCTCTGAGAATGAGATCTCTCTGAGTAATCCCGTCTCTGTCCCTCTGGAACAAACTGATGGTAGAGTGCTCTATAGTGTGATGCCTCCCACCCTACTCTGTTCGCATCCCTGTGGGCTACAAATGCCTTTGCTACCACCTAACCCACTCCCCCTGCCACTACAGCCTATCGAGTGATGTCTCACTTAGCCCTGTATGTCTCTTCCCATCTCAATGTTGCATCCCTCTCTGAGGTCAATGCATCGATCTGCTCCATGGCCTGATCCATCTGTAACGTCAATCTCTCTAGTTGGCCTGTGAGTGTGTCTATCTCTGCCTATAAATCCCCAACATCCTGAGTAAGGTCCACCATCGCAAACTCCCTAGAATCCACCCTGCCATGTAGGGTATCCAATAAACCCTCCACCCTATCTACCCATTTTGTCTTAGCTGTTAGTAAACCCTGTATCTAGGCTATCTCTGCATGTAAGCTAGCATCAGACACCACCGCCTCATCTAGTAAGCCACGCAGTCTAGTGCACTCTGTCTAGAGACTGTCTCACTCTGCGAGGATAGTATCATGTGTCTCCTAAGCCACGAACCCTGTGGGTGGCCCCTGTGCCTGATCCTGTGGTGGCACTGGTGGTTCCTGTACCTACACCTGTGGCTGCACCTATGGTGGCACTAGTGGTGCCTGTGCCTGATCCTATCCTGGTGCTGGTGGGGGTCCCTATGGCACCTGATCCTGTACCTATGCCTCTACTTGAGGTCTAACCCATCTCTGCGGCCTCCTCCTCTATCTAGCTACTGAGCTCTCTGGGGCATCCCCAATCTCAGTCCCATCATCCACATTAAAATCCCCTATCGGCTGCTCGTGGGCAGCCACCTATGCTGCGTCAGTCAGCCTGACTAGCATGTATGCAGCCCACCACACTGCATAATCAAGATTCATGCCTGCATCTATAACATCTAGTTGTGCCACAAAGTCAAGCCGTGGCATATCTCTCTAGGATGCCCTCACTGTGAGAGCATTCGTGTACCTGCCCTAGGTCCCTACCTCCCTGGTGACATGAGGATGTAAGGCATCCTCTTCCACAACCCCCTACTATAACCCAAATTGCCTCATGACCCTAGATGGTCTGTATCTCTCAATCTGGTGAATAGTCCTACCTAGAAGAAAGCAATCAGTCTACACATATGAGAGGTATAGGAAGTCCTCGAACCCATCCTCCACCCTCATCGTCCAGTCCATAGTCCCCAATGGTTCACATATCCTATAAGGGGTCCAGTAAAAAACTTGAACCTCATCTAATAGTCATCTCTAATATCCTGTCTGCCTAACAGAGGTGTATCTAAGAGGGAGCATGTATCTGTAGGCATAAGGCTCCCCTGGCTGACGAGACTCCTGAACTCTCATGGGTTGAAATACTGTGATGTGCTCCCAGGCCCACACTAACAATAACATCATCCTAGTCCCCATGTTGTGCACCTCATGGTATGCAGCCATGTGGAGATCATGGTATAGCTGTCCAAGGACAACATACCCCAAGCAGTACAAAGTACCCTCCTCCAGCATCTGCGCTAGAGCCCACGACCAGCCCATCTCAAAACTATGTCCTGACATGTATATTAGCATGTGTCCCCCGATCAATCCAACAATATACAAGGCTATCTTCTTGAGTCTCCTATCCACTACTTGCTGCCATGGCATCCAGGTCATGTAAGTAGGACTCCACCTCATCGGTTGCCTAAATGCGATCTCCATGTAGTGATTTCTATCCTCTAACCTGTACCTAAGGATCGCCCTCAGATCGGGATCCACAAAATGTGCCACACATCCTCCAAGGTAATCGTGGCCTCTCTAGTAGGCAAGTGAAATGTGGCATTCTCACTGTGCCATCGCTCGATCAGGGCAGTCATCATCCCATTGTGCACCTGTAGCCTAGGCCACTGGGGCACATAGTCCAACTTGATCATAGCTAATAGGCCCCACTCCTCCTCTGTCAACTGAGCCTCTAGCTCCATAGTCGGAGGCCAATGCTCCCAAGATCCTAACGGTGGGAACTGCTCCTGCAAAAAAATTTTGAATCCACCATGTCAGTGGATTTTTCTTCTAGTCCTAGTCTAACTCTTCCCAAAATGGGGCATCTTGCCCCTAGGTCTTATATCAACCCATCCCCGGCCCCTGTCGGGTCCCTCCCTTTCCCTCCCTCTCGGTGTTTTCCCTTTTCGGCGCAAACGCTGGTTCAGCTGGAAATGTCAGTTCATGCACCGGTGTCTCCACTTGCTGTTCTGTAGACCAGCGTCTTTGAAGATGCCGGTTCAGGAACCGACGGCTTTGTAGATGCAGATCCAGGGACCGACATCTGCGAAGACGCCGATCTAGGGATTGGCATACTTTCAGATGCTGGTTCAAGAACTGGCATCTCCAGTCTGAAACTTAATTTCCCCCCATTAATGACTACCTACCCCTCCCAAAAAGCAATAAATGACTTTCAAGCAATAAATACAAGGTCATGGATAGTCCACTCACCCATACCGG
>MU223604.1:619218-633420 GCA_018584345.1 Thuja plicata | reverse complement strand
AGGAAAGTTTCTATTCTGATCTTCTCAGGGTTTATAAAAGAACCCTCTTTCTTCATTCAAATCCCCTGAAAACTTTACTCAAAATTGCATTGTTATTATACTGAATTATTGTCTCACTTTCTTAATATCATATAGAGTAATTGCATATTTCAAGTAGATAGCTTCAATTTCTAGATTAATGGCATTTAGTGATCATACTTAGATTATCTTGCATATTTCAATTCATTAGAATAATCTTTGCATTGCATTGTTATCATGATTAAATCCTTCATTCTTAGATGGTTCATAGTTGTGAGGCCCTCGTCCTGAGAGAAAATTTCAAAACTCCATCTAGATAGAAGGCAACAGGTCAAATCACGCAGACAGGCAGGATGAATAACTCATATTCAGTCTTGGCTGTACCTGGTGAAGAAGGACTATGTTGAAGTGTGTGGTTGATTGAGAAGGCCAAAATTAACTCATACAAGTACCATGTGCTCTATCTCTAGCCTTGCATGCATATCAAAAATGTTATCTAGGACAGAAATTTCTAGGGTGGCAATTAGTGCATTTGCCCATGTCATATGTTTCTACAGTAGTGAGAGTGTCGGTAAGATTTATGTTTGAAACTCATTTACCTCATCTCTAAATTTTGTCTCTGCAATCTGAATGTCCTATCTCAGTTTTCATGCTTTCTTTAGCTTCTCATTGGGCAATTGTATTTCCACTTCACTATTCATGAGACTTACGCACTTGTCTAAAGATCAACATCTATTTGTGCTATCTTGTCGGTGTACTCCTGGGTGAGTTGATCAAGTGTGCATACTTTTTGTATCAAAGTAATAGATTCTGATATTATTGGATCAATTGTGCTCACCAATTCAGAAAGCTTTACTTTTCCCAATGCCACTTCGTGGCTTATCTTTTCTGCTATCTTGAACTCATATTTTTGTTCAATTATTTCTTCCATGACCTTCTCAGCATCTATGTTCTAAGATTTTATTGCCTATGTGAGTACCACTAATTGATCAAGCATTGGGGTTGTTTGATCAATATCTACATCTGGTACTATTTGCTGAAGTATTCCTCTTTCTACGTCTAGTACCTTAGCTTCCTTTGTGGCTTTTCTTAGTTTTTATTGCATTGCTTTTCTCTCATAGATTCTTGCATACTTGGTAAATTTAGTTGAATCCAATGTCCTTGGATCACATACTAGAATCTCAATGATTTCATCCAGAGTTACTAGATTCTTATGCTTGCTCTACTTCTTCTTTGAGACTTGTGGGGATGCAGATGTATGAACTACTATTTCTAGTTCATTTGTCCTCTCTGAAGTGCTTGGTGAAGTCTTTGTTGATGATGCTTCTTGTGTTTTCTACTTGGGGTGCACCTATCAGTTTTGTGAAGACATCTCTCCATCAACCTTGGGTGACTCTATAGATTTTTCTTCTATTTTGTTTTCCATCTCATCTTTCTTTGCTTCTTCACTCTTTTCTTTCTACCTGTCCTCTTCTATCTTTTGTGTTTCTTTATCTTTACTTTGATCAGTAGACTTATCTTTCTAATCATCGGTTGTAGCTTGTTCTGCAGTTGTGTCCTATGTGTCATCTATGGTGCCTTTTTCTTCAACATCACCCTTGTCCTCAGGTGTTCTTGTGTCTTTTGTAGTAGATCCTTCATTACTCTCTAGCATATTGATGGCCTTCATCAATACTGATATATTGCTTTGAGTGCTAGCTTGGGTTGTGTTTGGAGTGGTGTCCTACTCGTCGGTTTGGTATTTTTGAGCAGTGACATCCTCATATTTTTGTATTTTCTTTGTAGGTTCTAGTTTTTTTGTGTCCATGACTAAAGTGTCTGGCCATACTTCATCAACAACATTCATTTCTTTATCCTCCGATGTCTTCAATTCTTGTTGCCTTCCCTGATCCTTAAGTGTTATGAATATTACATCATCTTTCTTCTGTGGATCTTTATCAAAGTCATAATTGGTGATGTCTTGAATGTCAAGATCATCCATTACCTTGTCCAAATCTATTGGCTCCATATCTTCAACATTGTCCAAAGAAATGTGCTAAGGACTTCCCTTGTCTTTCTCCTCCTCTTTATGAGGTGTGTCAGTGAGAATTAATTGTTCCTCATGACTTGTTGACTCTACTGGTAGATCTACGAGTTGTCTCCATTTTGTCTTGGTCATTGTGTCTAGCTCTATGAACTTATCCTCTAGCACTTTGTAAGCCCTTATCTTGGCTACAAATTTGCCTGAGTGCTTCTTCAGTATTTCTTTGATTTCTTCTATTTTAGATTCGGGAGGCATAAGTGTTATTAGTACCCTCTCCCTTGCTTCTCTTTTGGTCTGTAGAGCATATGACCATTGTTGAGATATTTTCTTACCCTTCTCCTTGGGTATTTGGTTAACAAATTCAGCTAGTACATATTTGTACTTGACCATTGCCCTTATTGTGGCATCTTGTATCTTATTTTGGTCCTCTAGTTTGAGTGTATCTCATTGCCTGATTTTCTTGTCATGCATTTTGCCAAATGTAGCAATAGATTTGGTAGCCTGATCAATTGTTAGATTTCTATAATTCTTCTTTGTCACATCAGGCTCATTATCTTTTGTGTCTTCTATGTTAACTTTTTTCCTAACCAATCTTTTTCTCCTCTTTGTAGGTGTTGTCTTCACCGTTTGTTCCTTTGTTTGCTTTACTAGTTGCTTCCTCTTATAAGTCCTTACTTGACCTTTCTTAAGAGGTGTAGTATCGGTCTTAGCAGTTTGACTCCTTGTCCTCTACTTCTTTGTAGGAGGTGGAGGTGTATCAGATTTAGTTTCCTTAGAGTCTGATTTTTGTTCATCTTCCCCTTCATCGATGGTGCCTTGTTCATCGATTTCCTCTATTTGTTCTTGTTCCTCCTCATTGACCGATAGAATATTTTTAAGATTCTTAACCATTTATTCTTCTTATTAACAGTCTTCTTAATTTCTAAGCCTCTTTTTATCTTTGATCTAGCCTCTTCATAGGTTGCAAACCTTGGTTGTTTACTATCAATAGGCTCATTGATCAATGCATCAATAACATTGCTTTCTTGATCTATGTTGATTTCATAATCAAGTGGGGCTAACCAAGCTTTCCTCGGTACAACCGGTTTTATGTGAGTGAAATCTGTATCCACCATAAAACATATCTCATCCTTGTTTTTTTCAATCAGTTGCTCAAGGATCCTTGTTCTTTCCATCATCTTTTCCTTGAATTCAAGGAAGTGTGCAGTCATAACATATTCAAATTTTTCTCCTACTAACTTAATAAGTTCACTAATATGTAATTTCACTAGTTTTTTAGTGTCCTATTTCACTTTTCCTTCTGAAGGAAAGTATTCTTTAAAGTAGATAAAATATACACATGATAAGTGAGCCAAACTTACATGTGTTTGTCTTTGCAGACCTAATTGTGTTCATGTTCTCATCAAGTTGTTTCAACAGGATCTCACATAGATCCATCTGTATGCCCATTGTCACTATCTTGTAAGTTGTTCTTACTGAGGTTTCCAAAATTTTATTCAACCTCCTTGCCTGAAAGATCTTGTAACCAATGACACATGCACCGAATCTCAGTTCTTTATCGGTGATGGTGTTAACTTTCAGACCTTTGTTATCCCAATCAGCTTTTGTAAGGTTTTCAACTTCTAGCCTGGAAGGATGCTTGTGAGCCTTAGGCTTGTCAGTTATTAGATAACTAGTGATAGTGTGAATGACATCCTTAGTGATTTGTTTGGGTTGATCCAACCACAACTTCTGGTCATGCAATCTGCTAAGTACCAACCTAATCCGGTCGATTTTGAAGTCCCTCAGGAAATATAGGGCATTGGTTATTCCCTTCACTTGCAGATGCTTATGTTCATCTTTTAGGTTTCCTTCTACATCACAAATCTTCTTGTAAGCTTCATCCATCTCCAGATCACCTATTTTAGATATCTTATAGTGAATATAGGACCTTACGTCTTTTATTAACAAAACCCTAGGTGGAATCTTGGAAAATGTGCTAGTTTCATCGGGTTGCGATGCAATCTCCAGGCATATCTTGTATTTGGGTTCTACATAGGTGTTATTCTTGATTAACCTAGCCACATTCTTCTTATCACTCTTTATCTTAGTGATTCTTTAGGTGGTTGCCATCTTTTTTCAAGTTTTAGGGCTTTCATGAAAATAATGGCAGAGTTCTTTTGGTGCCCTTAGTACTTACTTTGATCTGTGATAATGGTGACTAATTTTTTTGATGTGTGCTTGGATCAAGTTGATGTCACTCTAGTGATTTTCTTCAATCACTCTATTTTTTACTCTAGTTTTCTCTTCAAATCGTGGGTGCAAAATGGAGTGGTCTCGTTGACTATTTATAGACTTTTTCCCTAAGTCTGTCATAACTGCTCAATGACTCATCAGGTCATGAAGATGGAGTTCATCAGTAAGACTTTAAAAATCATCATCAGTGTTGTCTGGATGCTTGGGACAGTTGTTAATAATTTTTCTTTTACCGACAGATATCGATATTCTGTCATGACAACTTTTTAACTTTGCTTCCTTACTGATGGGTGTCAGGTTACATTAGAAACTTAGCCATATTATGTGTTGACTGACAATTCTTGGTAAGTGTAGACAACTCATCCATTATGTTCATCGATGTTTTTCAGTATGTGTATACGGACAGGGTTATTTTCTCAGAATTGTAACGAGTAACATAATACACATCTTTATTTATGCATATTTTGACTATCTATCAATTGTATAATGGAACTGATGCAAAATATGATTTGGTGTAGTTCAGTTCCATACTTACTTGTTCATCTTAAGTGGGGGTGGTGATGTCACCGGATCCATTGGATGGGGTGTCACCATTTTCATTGCTTGGTCTAGCTTCATCATTGCTTGAAGCTTTTCTCCACATTTTGTCTCTAGCCCTCTGAATATCTTCAATGGTGTTTCCATTGGGATATGTGCTTGTCTCTGTCTTTCAGTCTTTGCAGTCTTGTGACAGTGTAAGCATGTCATTCTGGGGTTTGACTAGCCTCTAGACCTTTTGGTCCATGCCCTCATGCAGTTTGCAGCAATGTGACCATATCTACCACATGCTATATAGTTTGTCCATGTATTGTAGTCCCATACATATTGATTACCGATTGTCTTTGGTTGATAGGGAGTTTCTTGTCCTTTTGGCTTCCATGCTTGCCCTTTATTTTTCCAGCATTCATTATCTATGTGCCCATTCATTTTTCATGTAGGATAGTATTTGTCCATGTAGGTTTCCTTCTTTGGTTGATCCATTTTAGACTTACATTCATATGCTTTATGTCCTTTCTTGTTACATTTATAATATAATCCTATGAATGAAGATGTAGATTTAGGAATACTTTTCATTTTTCCACTACACACATTTGATGTGTGCCCTTTCTTTCCACAGTGCTTGCATGTTAGCTTCCTTGGTCTTGAATTTTCATAGACATTCTTTGGATTTTCTTGATTTGTTGATTCTCCATTTTTGGTAAAGCCTAAACCATTGTTGTTGTTGACTCTTTGTTGTCCTTCAAGAAAATCATCCATTCTTTTATTGCTCTCTTCAGCCTTTCTGATAACTTCATTATGTTTTTGCTAAATTCTAACCTCATGCTTTAGTTTTCCATTTTCTTCTCTTAATTCACCGATAGCCTGTACTCTTTCAATGATTTTTATATTCATTATGTTTTCTTATTGACTCATTAGAATAATTTGATTTGTGATCTCATGGTAATGCTTAGGAATTTATAACTCCTTCTCTTGTAGTTTCTTTATAATCTTCCTTCAGTCATCGATAGCTAGTGTTCTTTATGTTTCAGCTTGTCTATAATAACTCATCACATTAATAATTCTTACCATCTGTGTCTCTTGACGAATTTTTAGAATCTTTATTTTCTCTGTTAGACGATGATTGATCTCCTTCATATTTGTGATGTTCCCTTGTAATGTATCTGATGCATTACTTGTTTTTTTATCCTGAAGATTCAAAGAAATCTGGAATCTCTTCTTCTTGTTAATATTTTTCATTGCTCCGAGTTTCCATACATTTCCTCTCATCCAATAGCTCTCTCATCTTAATTCTCACTTCTTTATACTATTCATAGAACATCTGTATCTCAAGCTTTTTATTCTCAATGTTCTTATGTTTGTACTTCTCCATTGTATGATCTTTTCTCTGAAGCCTTTAAGCTTTTCCAAGAAGAGACTTAGCTCTGATATCAATTGTTGGGATTAATGGGAAGTAGTACTGAGAGGGGAGGGGTGAATTAGTACCTCTAAAAAATTTAACTCTTTTCACCATTCATCATTAGTAATCATTCTTTACTATATTACCGACCATTACTGTTATTTTTTCTTATGCATGTAATATTAGTTCATAATATTTAACTATTTGCAACATTAATAGAAACATTCATGAAAGTAATAAACACATAACACAACATATGATATCGCAGAAAACTCCTGTTAGGAAGTTAAAATTGCGGTGGGGATGGCACACACAAAACTTCACTATCGGCAGAATGGAAGGGAGCCGGTCAACGCTTACAATTGATCACTTCTGATGATCTACCCTGCTAGGAGTATTAAATTGGAGACCAGTTAAGATCTACTATGTTAAGAGCTTTAGCAACACTGATTTAAGTGTGCACTCGGTTAAGAGATTTACAATAGGACTATTAGGTCCACCTTTCTTGAAAGGATTTCTTAAGTGTACTACACTTGTTAGAATGAGTACATATGATTGACCTGACTGTATGCAATCTACAATTGATAATTATAGATCCATTAAAGCTCTCATAATAATAATATCACCTTAAGTGACTAATTAATACCTTTCTTTGCTCGTCGGTAGCCTATGTTCTTGTTCATGAAATTGATTTGATTCTTTTCTATCCTTCAACATGAAATATCTTGTCTGGTCCTTAGATGCTCTAAGTGGATACAATCAGATCATCGAACAACAAAATGTTCACAATAGATTGAGTATCTATTTATAGAAGTATTTGACCTATTCTAGAATCATGCATTATAATGTTAACTCTAGATCCAAGGTTTACAACTTGACCTTGATCATTAGTTTGCATGTTTTAAATCAGTAAAACTAATTAAAAAATAATAATTACATTGCTTCCTCTACACATAATGGTTTTAAAACAAATCAAGAAGCTAAATATACAACTTCAGTGTTTTATCTGACGTGGAAAGTCAGATCCACTTTTTGTGGGATGTAACTGACTATCGGTTCTTGGTCATCAGGTTGAACTATAGGTATGTCAGTGTTTCTTTGTTGAACTGATCGTCGAGTTCCCTTCATTTATTGATTTCCTCTCTTTGTTGTTCCTTTGGGTTGCACTGTTGTTACTTTTTGAGTTCTTTTAACCTTTTTGTCATTGGATAACACTGAATAGTATTTGTCAGGGTGCTTTGAACTTGGCAGTATCAGGTAACCTTGCTGTCAGGTAGTGTCGTGCCCTGTCTATTGGTGTAGTGTAAACCGATGGTGTAGATCATATTTTTCCTTGTGTATACTAATGGAAAAATATAGTGCCTTCAAAGTGGATCTTTCCTTTGTGAAATTTGGGGCTAGGAGGAGATTCTTATCTTCCCCAAACCTTTAAATAAAGTTTATACACAACACATCATTGACATATTTATACATTTATTTCAATCAAACTTTACCTCCTTACAATAAGTAACACATATGTAACACATAAATAACACATAAGTAACACATAAATAATCAATAAAAGCAATATAAGTCTTAAGGAATGATTTCTTAAGGGGATATGAAGTAAGTCTTAAGGGGATGTCTTAAGGCACGATGTCTTAATTGGATGTCTTAAGGGAATATGAGGATAGTCTTAAGGAGATGACTTAAGGAATGATGTCTTAATTGGATGTCTTAAGGGGATGTCTATAGGCATATTATCTTAAGTGGATGTCTTAAGGGGATATAACTTTTCACAATATAATATATAAGTAATATACACAATTACATTTGAACCTTAAAATAATACATGTAGCTCTAGTTCACATATGAAAGTATAAGCCATATAATTAAACAAGTTTCTAAGCCTAAAGCTCTTGATACATATAGTTTGGATCCTTTGTCTCTTTTATTATCACCAAACAAATTTCATGTTCTTCAATAGACAACCTCAACTTTTAGTTTCCACATCATTTTTTGGGCATTCTCTCAAATTGTTGCTTTGTCTGTATTACCAACTGGCTGTCATGTAGAACTTTTTTTCTAGGCATGTAATCAATAAATTTAACACCAATATTGTCTATCTATGTTTTCTGATAATAAGTTCCTTCAATAACACTTGAACCAGTAGGATACTCTTGTCCATCACCATCTATAATTATTTTTGGAAATTTTTATTTTTCTTTCGTGCATCTGAGTAAATAATTAAACCCCCTTTCTCTTTGAAATTAAGTAAATTTTATTTATTTAATTTTGAGCCTTTTCCTCTATTTACTAAATAACCATTTTTGTTTATTTTAAAAATTTATTAAGATTTTTTCTATTAGGAATAATAGTCCACAAGCACAACTCAGGGGGGTGGGGCGAGGGGTGAATCAGTTGTGATACAGAATATTAAACTTTAAACTTTGTAAGCCAAAACTTTAATGCAAATGATAACACAGTAAATGCCAACACAATAACACAATACTAGTTGTCAAGGAAACCTTGTTAAAGGCAAAACCCCAATGGGCATTAGCACCCACAAATAATATATTGAGAATATAGTATCCCTGTTAAAAGATTTAGCCTTGTTAGGAGCTTATTACAAGATTACAGTGCATAATACCTAGTAAGGACATACCCTATTAGGTTCACCCATGGTTATTTTAGGGGTCCAGAGACCCATATCTCTACGAGTGATCTCCTCCATGCAGCTTAAGCGCTGCATGTGCAAAGGATGTCAATTATTTTCTATTACCATCAGTGAGAGAGAGGAGGATGAGGAGGAGAAGGGAACCTCCCTTGATGACTTCCCTATATTATAGGAATTTGCAAATGTCTTTCCCTTAAAGCTACATGGTATGCCTCCACCTAGGGCAGTTTATTTCCATATTGACCTTTTTCCAAGAGCAGTGCCCATATCTAGAGGCCTGTACCGGATGACTACTCATGAGATCGATGAGCTCAAGGTCCACTTGGAGGAGCTCTTGGAGAAAGGGTACAATCTCCCTATTGTTTCACCATGGGGATCACCCTTCATCTTTGTTAAGAAGAAGGATGGATCACTTAGGTTGTGCATGGATTACCGTCCAATAAATAAATTTACCATCAAGAATCGATATCCACTCCCTAGGATTAATGATTTATTTGATCAGCTTCAGGGTGCCCATGTATTCTCAAAGATTGATCTAAAATCCAGATACCATCAGTTGAAGATTGTGGAGAGTGATATCCACAAGACAGCTTTCTACATGAGATATGGACACTATGAGTTTATCGTGGTTCCTTTTGGCCTAATGAATGCTCCAGCAGTATTTATGAGTCTTATGAATGGAGTATTCCATGCATTCTTGGATAGATTTATTATTGTGTTCCTAGATAACATCTTGATATACTCTCGTAATTAGGAGGAGCATAAGGAGCTCTTGAGATAGGTTTTGCAGTGCCTGAGAGATAATTAGTTATATGGCAGTTTGTTGAAGTGTGCCTTCTTTAGATCAGAGGTCCACTACCTTGGTCATGTTATATCAGGTGATGGTATCACAGTCAATTCATCAAAGAATGGAGGTATCATGGATTGGTCGGCACCTACTAGTGTGTCGGAGGTCAGGAGATTCGTGGGGTTAGTAGGTTACTACCGATATTTTGTAGTGGGATTCTATAGAGTGGCACACCCCATCACATCCATTTAGAGAAAGAAAAAGAGGTTTGAGTGGATGGAGAAGTGTGAGAGGGCATTTTAGGAGCTCAAGAGAGCCCTTACAAGCACAATTATCCTAGCAGTGCTAGATCCTTCAGCCGACTTCGTGGTTTGCATAGACACATCCTTAGATGGACTTGGAGCAGTTGTTATGCAAGATGGATGAGCCATTTCTTATGAATATAGGAAGCTCAAGACCCATGAGCTTAATTATCCTACACATGACCTTGAGCTTTCCGTAGTGGTTCATTCTTTAGTGAGGTGGTGTCACTTTCTTTTGGGGCATCATTTTGAGCTCCATTCAGATCACCAGAGCCTCCAGTACATTTTCACCCAACCTAACCTTAATGTCCGATAGAGGAGGTGGATGGAGTTCCTTTGTGAGTATGATTTTGATGTCCACTACATCAAAGGTAAGGAAAACATGGTAGCAGATGCTTTGAGTAGGAGGTGACATACACTCTCCTCTTTGACTACTGGTACAGATTTGAGGGATCACAATCTTTAGAATTTGTTGGAGGATGAGTTCTATTCATAGTATATTTAGTTGGATCAAGATCAAAGGCCCCTTAAGGGATATTTGATGGGTTCTTGCTAGAATCTAATGGACTTCTTCATCATAGGGGCCGCATATATGTCCCTACACCTAGTGGATTGCGTGACTTCATTATACATGAGGCTCATAGAGCACCATATGTAGCACACCCCAGGGTCAAGAAGTTGCATGTAGATCTGAGACAACTCTATCACTGGCTGGGTATGAGGTTTCACATTGCTAGTATTGTGGCCAGATGTTTAGAGTGTCAGAGAGTTAATGTAGAGCACAGTCATCAAGGAGGACTTCCTTAGCCACATGAGATACCGGTGTGGAAGTGGGCGATCATTTCCATGGACCTCATTGTTTTTTTACCTATGTCATCTCACCATCATGCTTCCATCATGTTGACAGTGGATAGGTTAACCAAAGTGGCCCATTTCTCACCCGTGCGTACCACTTTCACAACACCAGCAATAGCATAGGTATTCTTGCAAGATATTGTCAGGCTCCATGGAATCCCTTGTAAGATGATATCAGACTGGGATTCTCTCTTTACCTATTCATTTTGGAGAGAATTGCACACATCTTTGGGCACCAAGCTCAATTTTAATATAGCCTATCATCCTAAGATTGATGGGTAGACTGAGAGAATAAACAAGGTTTTGGAGGATATGTTGCACATGTATGTTATGTATTACTAGTCTGGAAGGGAGGAGTACCTCTTCTTAGCAAAGTTTTCCTACAATAATGGGTAACACACATCCTTGGGGATGCATCCTTACCAGGCCTTATATGGGAGGCCGTGTCGAACACCTTTGAGTTAGGACATAATTGAGGATAGGGTTTCAGTTGGGAAAGAGTTAGTCAGAGACATGGAACAGCAGGTTGTCTTGGTCTGAGAGTGTCTCAGACTGGCACATGATAGATAGAAGAAGTATGTAGATGCAAAGAGGTCTGATAGAGTCTACTTGGTTGGAGACAAGGTATTTTTGAGAGTGCATCCGCATAAGATTCCAATCTGATTCAGAAGGGCCTCTAAGCTCACACCTTGTTTTGTTGGACCCTTTGAGATTTTGGAGAGGATAGGACTAGTTACCTATCATCTAGTCCTACCACCTAGCCTATCACATATCCATGATGTATTCCATGTATTTGTATTGAGGAAATATATCTATGATGAGTCTCACATTATTGATTGGGATGCTTTACAGGTGCAGTCAGATGGGCAGTTGGCAGTGGAGCCCATCTGCACGTTGGCCATGCGAGAGCGAGAGCTGGACCAGGTTAGGATCCAGTGGGATTGCTATGATTAAGTCACAGCCTCATTGGAGGATACAACAAGAATGAGATACGATTACCCCCACCTTTTTGATAAACTCAAGGAGGAAGTTCATGCCTAGAGGGGGAGGATGTGACGTTCTACCCTGACCATCCATTTTAGAACTGATACTGTTATATCATATTTATCTGGAGGATAAATTTATTTTGATACATTTCATTTTGGACCTTTTATAGTATATATATCTTATAATGACTCTATTTTGATGATGCCTAGATGTATTTATATATATGATTCTCAGTCCTTGATGACATGGTTTAACTATTTTCATTTTGTTTGATATTGCATTGCGATCTTATGACATGTAAATGTTATATTTGGTTTAAATTATGCAAATTCTTATATTGGTAGGTTAGATAAGAGATTTCCATTTTTAAAATAAATTATCAGTTAAATATTCAT
Organism: Thuja plicata; assembly: GCA_018584345.1. Lineage (NCBI taxonomy): Eukaryota > Viridiplantae > Streptophyta > Pinopsida > Cupressales > Cupressaceae > Thuja > Thuja plicata. The sequence continues at coordinate 621,226 of MU223604.1, read as the reverse complement.
GATTGATATATTTTTTAGAATAGCAATGTATTAACTTTGGTTAAAGGAATGTTTTATATTGTGAAACATCAGGAATATGTGTTTTTTTCATTCTTGGACTATTGATGCTCTGTTCAAGTGTGCAGGAGGAATAACCATGGTTTCCAAATCGAGGAAACAAGTTTGGGCTAAATTGTGAAAATCCTTGTGAGGCCAAGGTTATCCCTAAAGGGGCAATAACCTAATTGTAAATGTGATTTATGTTTTAAATGTGGGTTTGCATGGTTATAAATTATTCCTTTAATTTTGCTAATTTCTTATAGAATTTTCCATGGTGTAAATGTGAGATGATTTTGTAGTGTAAATTGACACATGTGTTGTGACATGGCATACCTATGTGGGTCTTTGAGTTGAGTTTTACCCTAGGCTAGTTTGTAGAGTTACCTTGGGTGGTAAGTTGCCTTTTTAACCCAAGTCATGAGTGTTTTTCATGAAAATTTGAATGCAATCTGTGAGGGGGGTTTTTGAGGGTTAAATTTAGTCCTTTGAGGTAGTTGGATTTAAGATTATCTAATTTTCATGTAGTACTATGAGTTAGGGGTTGTTTTTCATTGTTTTGGTTGCCATAACCTTTTTTCTAGGTCTTCTTTTATGCCCTTCCTTGAAACTGGCAAAAATTTGGGGGAAAGGGAAAGACCCTCACTCCCTCCAAGTTAGTGGAGTCCCTTCCTTGCATGGAATTTGACATATGTAAGACGGAAGGAAACATGCCTCATCTTCTTGATATGGAAGAGGTGGAGTTGGGAAACAGAGCCTTTTAGAGGAAAGAGAAAGGAGAGTTGGGGCTGACTGCCCACTCTCCATTTTTGGAGACTTGTAGTTTTGTTTGGAGAATTTGGCTAGTTTTGAGGAGACAAGTGAAGGAGAGCGCCTAGGAACTCAAAGGATCATCTCAATCTTTCATCCATTATTAGGAGTAAGATTGGTACTCCTATGTCCATGTGTGTTGTTCTTACTTTCATGTTTGCTTAGTTTCTTGTTGAAATTCACTTAATTTTCATACTTCATGTTTGTGCAATTATGGTTGAGCTATTATGTTTTGGTGAAATAAATTACTTCTTTATTCTTTTCTTATTGTTTTTTGTTGTTGTGCATGGGAGTGAATTGACATATGTTTTCCTTGGGAGGAAGGAGATAGTCAATTGTGGGTGAAGGGATTATTTGGGAAACCATGTTAGTTGAGAGTCTCTTCTTGGGAAGATGAGGGATGTCATGGATGTTATGGGATCCATGTTTCCAATGCTATTTTGTAAATTTCTTATGGGGGTGATAAGGGAATATTGGTTGTGTGTGGGTGCTCTTGGGTTGAAGTATAAATCCTTGAGAAAGCATGGGTATATTTGTACATAAATGAGACTATCTTGCTTGGAAATCTCCTTCGTGTGTATTCCCACCTTCACCCCTAAATTGAGTTCATTTAGACCCAATTGTGCAAAAAAATTTGATGGGAGTTATGTGTTGTTTCTTGAACGGTTTTGTATGTGGTTTGCTTGTTTGTCACCCTGCCCCTTCTTGTTTCCCGTAGCTCGGGGGTGGCCTCATAGAGGCCTAGGTTGGGAGGTGAGCTCCCATGGGATATTCCATATCTGTTGTATTTTTTTTGGCAGAATTGTAGCTTCTTTTTTCTTTTCTTGATGGATTTATGTTCAAGCTGTAGCTGCAAATAATCAATGGGATATAAAAGCTATTGTGAATTTAATCTCTTCCAAGCCTGAAGGTTGATGTTATCTAGTATTGATATTTTGTCAATTGTAATATCTTGCACAAAATTCTTAGATAAGCTACTGGTTATTAGCAGAATGTCAAGGGGAAAGTGTAAATTATGTCTCTTTAAATTTAAGTATAGAGTTAAATCTGTTTAATTGAAATACTTACAGAAAATTCTCTAATTATAAAGTATCTATTGTAATTTTTATTTTAAAAGAAATAGTCCTCTTATAAAATATCTAAGCTTATAAATAAATATATA
>MU223604.1:599955-619168 GCA_018584345.1 Thuja plicata | reverse complement strand
TATATATATATATATATATATATATATATATTTATTTATTTACTTATTGAAAGTGTCTTATTACAATTTTCTAATTATTACACATACTCCAAATTACATGAATCTTAATTCATTTATGTTATGCAAAGACTTGTTTAATAAATGCTTACAAAAGGAAATTTGTATGCAATCTTTTAGAACATTTTCCTTCCTAGTGTTCCTTAAAAAGTAAATCTTTATCTTTTATTTAAATCTTGTATGTTAATGCTTCAAATACATATACCTTATTGCTACAGAAAATAGAAAAAAAAATACTCCTTGAATATCCTAAAATAGAATTTGAGATAATCATATTTGTTGTATGTTCCATAAGTACATAGAGCATTCTGTAAACATGCAAGCTTAAGAGTAACAAACAAAAAAAAGAAGAGAATTTTAGGGTTCTTTTATAATCCCTCTCCTACATAATTTATGACTCTCTTTTAGATCCCTTGTAGATTTACATACATATTATTATGTGACTATTTATACATAAATTTATGCATCTTGCAATAAAATTAAATTTAGTCTAGATCAGAGTTTTAAATGTATATTGCTTCTGTGTATATAGTAGCAAGAGATATTTAAAGATTTATTTATGTAAATCATAATATTACATTACAAAGAGAGATTTAAAATTAATACTTATAAAATATATGCATTTCATAAAGATCACATTTAGAAAATTACAAGATTTAAAACAGCAGAGGGTTATATATACAATTGTATATATATACCCACACACACACACACATACACATATATATATTTTAAAAGAAAAAAACATGCATGCGTGCAGGCTGCTTAGTGATGACATGTAACTGATTGAATGTTTGATTATGTTAAGTTGAAGATGATGCAAAATATTAAACCAGTTAATGGTTTGTATTGTCATTAATGTCAACTTGATATCATCTGTATGGTCATATTCATAATGCCAAAGACTTCAGAGAATCAATGGAATAGAGGTTATGCTTTCAGGAATGCATAAAAGTCAAGTATTCACTAAGTGACAGACCATACCGACGGAGTGCACACCATCGGTAAATACTGAGATAAAGTCACAGTGATGCCTGACAAGTAGAAGACAATGTTTCCCAATGAAGCAGAATCATAGGATGCCTGACAAGTTGAAAACAGAGTTTCCCGATGGACAAGATCCAATGATGCCCAACGGACAGAGATCCCGAAGCTAACAGAAGTTACACCAACAGAACTGGCAGTTGTCACTGACGACGAACTGTAGAATTGACCGACAGAATAGAGAGATTAGAAAATGAAAAATATCTAGCTAGCAGAGCTTAAAGATAGACTTGACTAGTTGTTTTATTTATTTTATTCAACCAAAGTTAAGCAATTGATTTATACAGGTGGCAAGAAGATAACTATGAGATAAATAATGAGTTAAAGTCGTAAATCAATTTGGCTCGATTATTTTTCACACCAAGAATCAAGAATCAAGAATCAAGGAACATCATGTCTATATAAGAGACAAGCATAATTCGTTTCTGTATGCAATCAGATACACGGGGGAGTGAATTGAAGGAAGATGATGAAGAGAAACTAGTGAAGGATAAAGTTCATAAAGTCCTGATCAATAAAGCTAAGGGAGAGCTAAAGAAATTTACAGACACTGACACACAGTGAAGCACAGCATCACAGAGAAGAAAGTGTGAAGTATAAAGGAATTGAATTGATACATTGATCAGAAAGGTATTCTGCGTAAATAGATCTAAATATCTGCAATTAAAATTTTCATTAGAAATAGGTCATTGTGTTTCAGTTTAACCATTGAATCATTAAGTCTCTTAACAGAGCATGACTTAACTGTCTTCTATAATTGAGGTATATCCTAATAGATTACCAAAAAGGTTGACTCATGATAGTAGCATCGGTCTTACCTAAATCCTATTGACAGTCTAAAGGCTAATTCAAGGATGGTAGCATAGATGCCAGATACTAAGTGACAACCTATGTATTAAAATCCTCTAATAAGATCACACTTAACCATGTGTTTGTAACCTGTAACAAGGTTGGCTCCTAATAGGGCTCACTTCAGAAGAGTGAAAATTTGGGGTACCTGTCCCAGTGGTTTGTCCCTTAACAGGGTTTCCACATTAAAATCCATGTGTTATGTGTGTATGGTTTATTACTTTATTATTTCACATTTCACGTCTACATTTCTGGATTGATTGGTATACTCTACATATTTACTGAGTATTGGTAAATAAGTTTTACTGCTTATTGGTAATCAAGGAGAATAAAGACAGACAAGGTAAACCGACAGACAATTATTTATTTTAAGTATTTCAAAGGCATACATCTTGTAGGGACTTAATAATCTGAGGTATATTGATTGGTGGATTAAAGTTTAAAGGATAAATTTTTGAGGCCACTGATTAACCCCCCCTCTCAGTTATTACTAACAATCGGTATCAGAGCTTGTGTGCTTAGAAGGAAGGTTTCAAGACCTAAGTAAAGATCACAAGACGAATAGACAAGATGTGCCCAAGTTGAACAAAGACAACTTTGCTTCATGGCAAAGCAGAATAAAGCTCCACTTATCAGGTATTGGCAATGATATTACTCAATACTTAGATACTGAATATGTGTTTCCTAGAGGACCATTGATGGTAGATTAATTGAGAGTAAAGCATGAACATAACTGCATGGTTATAGAGATTTCTTCCTCACTCTCTTAGCCTAAATTTGAGGATGTCAAAAATTGCAAAAATGCAAAGATAATGTGGGACAAGCTAAAACTTGTACATAGAGGTCATGCAAATGTTCTGAGAGCCAAGGAAGAAAGCCTTAGAGGAAAGTTTGATGATCTCAGAATGAAAAAAGGTGAAAACATCACTTAGTGCAACACAAGAATAAAAGTAGTCAATGCTATATGAGGAGTTGGTGGTACACTTGAAGAGGAGACAGTGGTAAGTAAAATCTTAATAACCCTATTGCCTATATATGCTATTAGAGTATTTTCTATTCAAGAAATGAGAGTAGTAGAAAATAATATAGTCACTCTTGATAGCTTGATTGGTAGACTAATTTCATTTCAGAAGAATAATTTTGATAATAGTGTCTTACCAAGTTTAGAATTTGCATTGAAATCTTCTATGAGAATAAGTAAATCTAGTCAGAGACACTCATCTAGAAGAGACAGTGAAATTGAAAGTGAAGAAAAAGATCTAGATGAAATTGAAGCACTCATGGCGAGAAGAATTCTAAGAGGCACAAGTAAATACAAAGGCAAGTTACCACTTGTATGTTTTAATTGTAAAGCGATTGGACACTTTGCTAGAAGATGTCCTAACCAAAGAAAAGATGACAGAAGTGATAACAGATATTTTGAGAAGAAATCTGATAGAAGAGATAACAAAGATTACAGAGGTTACAGACGATCAGAAAGAAATGATACCCAAGATTACAAGGATAAAGGCAAGAAGGCTAGCTATCTAGCTGCTTGCAAAGATGAAGATACTAACACCAAAACAAATGATGATATCAAGATAGTATTTGTAGCTGTGAAGGATGATTCAGATGAAGATGAAAGGTATGAAGAAACTGCACTCATGTCTAAGATTAGTAAGAATGATATCTGGATTATAGATAGTGGCTGCATTCACCACATGACCGGTGATAAAGAAAATTTTAATACTTTTGAATACTATAAAGGTGGTATAGTACGAATGAGAAATGATACACCTTGTCAAATTGAACGTAAATGAACAGTAATGTTGAATAACTTGATTAAATGTGAAAATTCTTATTGGGTAAAAGGATTGAATTATAATCTATAGAGTGTTTCTTAGTTGAATAATTCAGGTCATAGAGTAGCATTTGACAACAAGAAGGCAAAGATCTTCAATGAATCAGGAATACTGATTGGTACCGGTGAACAAACCAAAGGTAACTTATTCAATCTAAATGATACTAACACCACTTTCTTGATGACTAGAAATGAAGACATATGGCTGTGGCACAAAAGGTTGTGTAATGTGAATTTTGACAACATGATGAAAATAAGTAGGAAAATAAGTGTAAGAGGCTTACCGACGATGACAAAGCCAGACAACATCATGTGAAAAAATTGTCAAAAAGGTAAAATGACAAAGTATAGTTTCAATAGAAAAACCCATACATCTGATGATATTCTAGAATTAGTCCATACTAATTTATGTGGACCTATGAGGACAAATAGCTATTATGGAGATAGATATTTTATTCTCTGTGTTGATGATTACTCTAGAATGATGACAGTCATGTTTCTAAAAGAAAAATTTGAAGCATTCAAGATGTTTAAATGGTATAAGGCTATGGTAGAGAAACAAAGTGGTAAGGATCTGAAATTTTTGAGATCAGATAGAGGAGGAGAATTTATATCAGATGAATTCACTAATTTCTGTAATGAGCATGGTATAAAAAGACATGTTTCTGCACCAAGAACACCACAGTAGAATGGGACTGCTGAGAGAAGGAACATATCAATAGTTGACTGTGCAAGAACACTAATGATAGAGAAGGACATCACCCAGATCTTCTAGAGAGAAGTTGTTAGCACTATTGTCTATACACTTAACATAGTACAATTAAGAAAGGAATCAAAGAAGACTCCTTATGAGCTATGGTATGGTAAAACACCTAATGTAAGTTACTTCAAAATTGCTTAAGTTGTGAGTTTGAACCAAATCTGTCAATGCTACACTAGACAATGAAGAATGGATAAGTGCTATGAATGATGAGATTGAAAAGATTGAAAAGAACAAGACATGGTCACTTGTGCCAAGACCAGATGACAAAAATGTCATCGGTACAAAATGGATATTTAGGAACAAACTAAACGAGAATGGAGAAGTCACAAGGAACAAAGCAATACTAGTATGCAAGGGGTATGCACAAGAGGAAGGTATAGACTATGGAGAAACCTTTGCACACATTGCTAGGCTAGAAGGAGTAAGAATTCTACTTTCTTTTTCTGCATACAAAGGATTCAAAGTATATCAAATGGACGTCAATTTAGCATTCCTAAATGGAATACTTGAAGAAGAGGTATACATTGAGCAACCAGAAGGGTTTGTGGATCCAGACAAGAGGAACATGGTATGTAGACTTCAAAAAGATTTGTATGGATTGAAACAAGCTCCCAGAGCCTAGTATAAATGACTTCATTCCTATCTAATAAGTATTAGATTCATAAGGACTAGTGAAAACAACAATCTTTATTTGAAAGAAGATACTAATGATAACACTTTGATTGCTGAAATATTTGTTGATGACATCATATTTGGAGGCAATGATATGCTATGCAAATATTCACTGATGAGATGAGCAAAGAATTTGAGATGTCTATTTTTGGAGAGATCAAGTTCTTCCTTGGTCTACAGATCATTCAACAAAGTGAAAGTATTTTCATTACACAGTCCAAATACATCAAAGAAGTCCTAAAAATATTCAAGATGGAAGATTCCAAACCTGTTGGAACACCGATGGCTACTAGAAGAAAATTAAGAAAGGAAGACAAGACAACAAAGGTAAATCATACTCTATACAGATCAATGATAGGAAAACCCATGTATGTTGTACACACCAGACTAGATATTGCACATGCAGTAGGAATTGATGCTAGATTTTTTGCTAACCCTAGGGAATCACATATAACTGCTATGAAAAGAATTCTAAGATATTTGAAGAATACTGAGGAATTTGGCTTATGGTATAGAAGATAAGAAAAATTTGAACTGAAAGTGTTTACCGACATTGATTAGGGTGGAAATCTTGATGACTGGAAGAGCACAACTGGAGGAGCATTCTTTATGGGTGACAGACTTGTCACATGGATTAGCAAGATGCAAGGATGCATCTCTCAGTCTACTGCAGATGCAGAATATGTTGCTACTGCTGCAAACTACTCAAATATTGCATGGATCAAATAGTTGCTGGAAGGTATGAGTATGAAGATCATAGAACCTGTAATTATATATTGTGATAACACCAGTGCAATAAATATTTCCATGAATCCCATCATGCATGAAAAGACCAAACACATTGCCATCAAGTATCATTATTTAAGAGAACAAGTTCAAGAAAAAGAGGTCATAATTGAATATGTGCAATCAAAAGAACAATTGGCTAATATGTTCACCAAGCCATTGCCCAATGATACATTTGAGTTCCTGAGAAAAAGACTAGGGGTCACACCCATGTCTACCAGTCATTAAAAGGGCTGAAGACTGCATCAGCCATATATTATCATAATATCATTCATGATTGATGCAAGCAAAAGTTGAACTTCAAAGCTACATCTATATACAGAAAGGTATATATCAAAACCGAGCACAAGAACATATTACTATATTGATGATGGGTAAGGGAAATTCAAGGAATATATTATGGATAGAAGAAATTAGTTGAAAAAATGTCAGATATATATTTGTTTGGCATTGTCATCAAAGGTAGAGAATGTATCCATATTGTCATCAGAAACTATTCATTGTCAGATTACTCCAAATAGGGAGAGATCATATCTAGAGGGAGAGAATTTGTATAAAAGTTGCAAATAAAAGATAGAGACATCAAAGAAGAAGAACAGTCAAGAGAGAGAAATCGACACAAACAAAGGACACAACACATCAGAAGAAGAAACACAGAAAGTTGCAAGAATCAAATCTAAGATAACACAGAGCTTACCGACGGTCAGACATTTTTTTTCAGTTATCAAAACAAACTGTTTGGTAATTTAATGAATCTCAACAATTGTATTTCATGTTTTATTAAAATAGTATAGTGTGATAATATAGCATGTTTCCATCAATGCCAAAGGGAGAGATTGATGACATGTAACTGATTGAATATTTGATTATGTTAAGTTGAAGATGATCCAAAATATTAAACCAATTAATGGTTTGTATTGTCATTGATGTCAACTTGATATCATCTGTATGGTCATATTCATAATGCCAAAGACTTCATGGAATCAATGGAACAAAGGTTATGCTTTTAGAAATGCATAAAAGTCAAGTATTCAGTAAGAGACAGACCACACCGACGTAGTGCACACCATCACTAAATACAGAGATAAAGTCACAGTGATGCCCGACAAGCAGAAGACAGTGTTTCCTGACAAAGAAGAATCATAGGATGCCTAACGAGCTGAAAATAGAGTTGCCTGATGAGAAAGATCCAATGATGCCCGATGAACGGAGATCCCAAAGCTAACTGAAGTTACACCGATGGAACTGGCAGTTGTCACCAGCGACAAACTGTAGAATTGACTGACAGAATAGAGAGATCAGAAAATGACAAAATATCTAGCTGGCAGAGCTTAAAGATAGAATTGACTAGTTGTTTTATTTTTTTTATTCAACCATAGTTAAGCAATTGATTTATATAGTTGGCAAGAAGATAACTATGAGATAAATTAAGAGTTAAAGTCATAAATCAATTTGGTTGGATTGCTTTTCATGCCAAGAATCAAGAATCAAGAATCAAGGAACATCATGTCTATATAAGAGACAAGCATAAATCATTTATGTATGCAATCAGATACATGGGGGAGTGAATTGAAAGAAGAAGCTGAAGAGAAACTGGTGAAGGATAAAATTCATAGAGTCCTGATCAATCAAGCTAAGGGAGAGCTAAAGAATTTTGCAGACACTGACACATAGTAAAGCACAACATCACAGAGTAGAAAGTGTGAAGTATAAAGGAATTGAAATGATACATTGATCAGAAAGGTATTGTACATAAATAGATCTGAATATCTACAATTCAAAGTTGCATTAGAAACAGGTCATTGTGTTTCAATTTAACCATTGAAGCATTAAGTCTCTTAACAAAGTAGGACTTAACCATCATCTATAATTGAGGTATATCCTAACAGATTACCAAAAAGGTTGACTCATGATAGTAGCATCGGTCTTACCTAAAGCCTATTGATAGTCTAAGAAGGCAGTTGATTCAAGGATTGTAGTAAGATTAGCATAAAGCCTATTGACAGTCTAAAGGTTGATTCAAGGATGGTAGCATAGATGCCAGATACTAAGTGACAACCTATGTATAAAAATCTTCTAACAAGGTCTCACTTAACCATGTGTTTGTAACCTTAAACAGGGTTGGCTCCTAACAGGGCTCACTTCAGAAGAGTGAAAATTTGGGGTACCGGTCCCAATGGTTTTTCCCTTAACAGGGTTTCCATGTTAAAATCCATGTGTTATGGGTGTATGGTTTATTACTTTGTTGTTTCACATTTCACATATGCATTTCTGAATTGATTGGTATGCTCTGCATATTTACTGAGTATCAGTAAATAATTTTTACTACTTATCGGTAATCAAGGAGAATAAGGACAAACAAGGTAAATTGACAGACAGTTATTTATTTCAAGTATTTCAAAGGCATACATCCTGTAGGGACTTAATAATCTAAGGTATATTGATTGGTGGATTAAACTTTAAGGGATAAATTTTTGAGGCCACTGATTCACCCCCCCCCCCGCCTCTGAGTTATTACTAACACTTAGGGCTAGTGTTTGGAAGGTGGAGTTGCACTCTTCCATTGCCCTCCATTGTATAACAAGGTGTGGCCACCATAGAGGGGGTGCAACCACCATAGAGTTGGTGCAACCTCCACGGGGTGGCTCGGCCAGCATGGCTGGGTGTTTCTTTTTTTCTTCCACCTGATCCCTCCCTTGCATCTCTACTCTAGCCATTCCATTTGCCACCTAGGTTATAGGTAAATATATAAGAAAAAATATATGTAATGCACATGGCGCATTTCATATATATTTGAGTATATATGTGCCTCCATCATTTGCATCCATGTCTGCCTTCTCCGTAACCAGACTTGCAAGTAAACACAAAAGATTTTCAAATAGAAATGAAACCCTAAGGTTAGGGCACTACCAAGAAAGAGAAAGAAAAGGAGGCCAAATGAATTGCCCATATTTTTTACTTCCTTATTTGGAGCCCTAACCCTAATTTTGAATTAGGGTTAGGGAAAATCAAATGGGTAGCTCATTAAGTTGATAGACTAGGTGACTTATCATTATTAATTTGCTTAATTCTTCTATTTCCATCCTAGAGGGATACTTTATTATAGGGATTTCTCCATTTCTTTTTATTCATTTACTTACTTTTTTTGAAGAGGTTAGTTAAGTTTATTTTATATCTAGTTTAATGTATTTTATTTTTAAGGGAATGATTTTTGTCCCCATTAATATAGGGGCTTTTCTTAATTTAAACTTAAGTTAATCTAATGGAATTTATTATAAGGGATTTGTAATATAATTTAAATTATATTAAAATGTTTATCTAATTAGTGATTTTAATAATATATAATAATTTCATTTAGGTTAAATAAACTAATGTATTTAATGTTATTATTTTAATATGAAGAATATTACAATTTTATTTGGGATAAAAATTTATAATCTAGGAACATTTTAAAGGATATAAATATGTTATTTATTTAAGCTTCCTTAGTCATTATTATAATAAAGTCATTAATACTTTTAATTTAAAGTATAGGATATTAATTAAATAAATTTTATTAGATTAACGGGATGGTATTTAGTAAAGATTATTATTTAAATATTCTCTATTAGAGTTATTTGATTTAAAAAAAATTTATTTACTACTTTACATTAATAATGGGATTGTTATTTAACTCATAATTTTGAATTAGAGGATTAAATTAAAGGAAATAGATTAGTTATCAAAGTAAGAATTCTGTTTAAATAAATTTTATTAGAGATTAATTATTAAAAGCTTAATTGTATTAGTTTAAACATATAGAAGGCGGTCGTTAGATAATTAATGTTATGAGATAAGGGAACCTTAGTGGAAGTTTATAGGGCACACCATTTAATTTATTAGATTTTAAGCTCTACAACTTAGAATCTTCTTTGGATTATTAAGTAAATAGATGAGTTAGAGAATATAAGGTAAGGTAGGTAATGTTTCTATTAGTTAATTTTATTTTTACATGGTCAATACATTTGGCCAATGTACTGATCAATGTAAACATAATATTATGATGAAACTAGAGTTAACACATGGGTTTTAAAACCATCTAGTAGGAGGATTAGAAACATTCTATAGATAAACTCTAGAAAACATTGAAAATGGTTTCAGTACTAACTTGGCTTAGCAACCCATGGGTTGAGGGACATTGACTCTCTCATCATGATTTCCTCGCAACCCTAAAAATGACCTTAACCCCTAGTCCTTATATACTAAACCCTTTTATGTCTAACTTATTTCTCCTTACGGGCACTCAGTAAGTTGAGAGAATAATTGCTTCATTACCTTTTTTGTAAACCTTTTCAAAAAAAATTGTTGTGTTTTATCATGAAATTTTTGGCATGACATTTTGGTATCAGTGCTATGTTTCAACCTTGGAACCTTAAAACCCATCACGTTGTTCCTTAACAAACTTTAATCTTTTCTCTAACATGTAGGATGTCTCCCATCACTTGGCAGGCTCACCGATGTGGGAGAGGTTGGGGTCATATCCCTGTGGCACTAGCTCATGATAAGAGAGAAGTAGAGGGTGCTAGGGTGAATGTCGAGGTAGAGTTGGAACCTCCACCTATTCCATCCCTAAATCTAAATCAGGAGGTACTTAATGCTCTCCAAAATCTAGAAGGGATTCTTATGGATAGGTTACAACTTGGAGACTAGATAGAAGGGGTAGGGGGAGCAGCCCGTGAGTGTAGTAGGAGCTCTCCTACTTGATGAGATGAGGAGCAGGAAGAGTAGGATGGGGAGTCTATTCACATGGTGCAACCACTCCCAGGGCTTGGACATCAGGCAGGTAGAGGAGCACCCTAGGATGTGGGGACCAGGTTAAGGATTTTCTTTTCCTTAGGCCACCACCCTTTTGAGGAGCCACAGGGATTGAGGCCGAGGCTTGGTTGCTGAGCTCAGAGAGTTGCTTTGGTCTGCACACATGTGAGAGAAATGTGTGAGCTTGTTTGGCCATCCTCTTGTTGAGAGGAGGCGCATCTATTTGGTGGTGCCAAGAAGTGTATAAGAGTAACCTAGTTATTGACACACTCACCTGGGAATCCTTTTTGGAAAGGTTCTGAGACCATTACCTCTTAGAGCATTACAGGCAGTGTCGTATAGACAATTTCCATGATCTACTACAAAAGGATCTATCTATTGCTCAGTATGAGAGAAAATTTCTTGAGCTCCTATAGAGTACATGAAGGATGAGAAGCTCCGTGTCAACCGCTTTGTTAAGGGGTTGAATGCTTCTATTTCTAGACCAGTGCACATGGAAGCACTAGTAGATCTACGAGAGGCTATAGAGAAGGCCTTTATTGTAGAGGAGGTGCAGGGGAGAGGAAATGATACATGGGGTCGGTCACAGAACTAGAATTTTGCACCTCAGGGTACAGTATATCAGAGACCCCCTTGGAAGAGGAATTAGAGGCACTCATCAGGGACCTTCAGGGACCTACAGCCTCAGCCTCAGTAGACTCAGTAGAGTCAGAGGAATAGACTAGCACAGTGGTAGTAGGGCTTTAAGCCCAAGTAGTGGAAGGCACAAGGGCCTAGGCAAGATCAGAGGTCGCAGGCACCATTCACACCTCTAGTGAGGACTCAACAGACCTCTAGAGGTGGTTTCAGTGGTTCTAGTAGGATAGGGGGATCGTAACACACCAGATCATAGGGGATATAGATATAGTCCTGAGGGCCTTGTTTCACATGTGGGGCCATAGGGAACTTTTCTAGGGATTGTCCCCAGGGTGGTAGTTCACATCCAACAACATCTAAGGCCATGGTTGGGGACTTGGGTAAGTCCCACAAAGTCTTTGCAGCAATCAATAACTACCAGGCCAAGCATCAGGCCACATTGATCGAGGTAGCAGGTATGATTCAAGGTAGAACCATCACTATTCTTTTTGATTCAGGAGCTACTAATTCTTTTACTTCCCCATTTTTAGTGGAGCGATGTGGGCAAGTGGCAGCTAGACAGAAGGTAAAATGGGAAGTAGAGTTAGCATCTGCTGTTAGAGTATCTATTGATTCCATTGTCTGAGATTGTTAGTTATAGATAGTAGACATGACCTCCAAGATTGACTTATGTATCACCCCTCTCAATTCTTATGATGTAGTCCTTGGCATGGATTGGCTTTGCACCCACAGTGCCAAGCTAGACTGTAGATAGAAGAGGGTCAAAAGTGTAGATGGCTTAGGTTCACCCATGGTTATTTCAAGGGTCCAGAGACCCATATCTCTATGAGTGATCTCCACCTTGTAGCTTAAGCATTGCATGCACAAAGGATGTCAATTATTTTCTATTACCATCAATGACAAAAAGGAGGAGGAGGCGAATGGAACCTCCATTGATGACTTCACTATATTACAAGAATTTACAGATGTATTTCCCTCAGAGCTACCTGGTATGCCTCCACCTAGGGTAGTTGATTTCCATATTGACCTTGTGCTACGAGTGGTGCCCATATCTAGAGCCCCATACAGGATAACTACTCATGAGCTTGATGAGCTCAAGGTCTAGTTGGAGGAGCTCTTGGAGAAAGGGCACATTCACCCTAGTGTTTCACCATGGAGAGCACCAGTCATCTTCATTAAGAAGAAGGATGGATCACTTAGGTTGTGCATGGATTACCGTCAGATAAATAAAGTTACCATCAAGAATTAGTATCCACTCCCTAGGATTAATGATTAATTTGATCAGCTTTAGGGTGCCCATGTATTCTCAAAGATTGATCTAAAATCCGGATACCATCAGTTGAGGGTTGTGGAGAGTGATATCCACAAGACAAATTTCCACATGAGATATAGACACTATGAGTTTACCGTGGTTCCTTTTAGCCTTACGAATGCCCTGATAGTATTTATGAGTCTTATGAATGGAGTATTCCTTACATTCTTGGATAGATTTGTTAATGTCTTCCTAGATGACATCTTGATATACTCTCATAATGAGGAGGAGCATAAGGAGCACCTAAGACAGGTTTTGCTGTGCCTGAGAGATAATCAGTTATATAGAAGTTTTCTTAAGTGTACCTTCCTTAGGTCAGAGGTCCACTACCTTGGTCATGTTATATCAGGTGATGGTATCGTAGTCGATCCATCAAAGATCAGAGGTATCATGCATTGGCTAGCACCTACCACTATTTTAGAGGTTAGGAGCTTCATGGGGTTAGCAAGTTACTACCAACATTTTGTAGTGCAATTCTCTAGAGTGGCACACCCAATCACATCCCTTCAGAGAAAGATAAAGAGGTTTGAGTGGAAGGAGAAGTGTGAGAGGGCATTTCAGGATCTCAAGAGATCCCTTACTAATGCACCTATCCTAGCAGTGCCAGATCCTTCAGCCAACTTCATGGTTTGCATAGATGCATCCTTAGATGGACTTGGAGCAGTTCTTATGCAGGATATATGAGCCATTGCCTATGAATCTAGGAAGCTCAAGACCCATGAGATTAATTATCCTATACATGACCTTGAGTTTTTTGTAGTGGTTCATGCTTTAGTGAGGTGGCATCACTTTATTTTGTGGCATCATTTTGAGCTCCATTCAAATCACTAGAGCCTCTAGTACATTTTCATCTAGCCTAACCTTAATGCCCGATAGAGGAGGTGGATGGAGTTCTTTTGTGAGTATGATTTTGATTTCCACTACATCAAAGGTAAGGAGAACATGGTAGCAGATGGTTTGAGTAGGAGGTGACATACACTCTCCTCCTTGACTACTGGTATAGATTTGAGGGATCGCATTCTTTAGGATTTGTTTGAGGATGAGTTATATTTAGAGTATATTCAATTGGATTGAGATTAGAGGCCCCTTAAGGGGATATTTGATGGTTTCTCCCTAGAATCTGATGGACTTCTTCATCATAGGGGCCGCATATACATCCCTACACCTAGTGGATTGCATGACTTCATTATACACAAGGCTCATAGAGCACCATATGTAGTACATCCCAGGGTCAAGAAGTTGTATGTAGATCTGAGACAACTCTATCACTGGCCATGTTAGAGGTTGCACATAGCTAGTATTGTGGCCAGATGTTTAGAGTGTCAGAGAGTTAAGGTAGAGCATAGTCATCTAGGAGGACTTCTTTAGCCACATGAGATACTGATGTGGAAGTGAACCATCATTTCCATGGACTTCATTATTGATTTACCTATGTCATCTCGCTGTCATGATTCCATCATGGTGACAGTGGATAGGTTAACCAAAGTGGCCCATTTCTCACCCATACATACCACTTTCACAGCACTAGTGGTAGCATAGGTATTGTTGTGAGATATTGTTAGGCTCCATGGTATCCATCATAGGATCATATCAGACCAGGATTCTCTCTTTACCTCTTCATTTTGGAGAGAATTGCAGACATATTTGGGCACTAGGCTCAATTTTAGTACAACCTATCATCTTGAGACTAATGGGTAGACTAAGAGAGTAAATGAAGTTTTAGAGGATATGTTGCAGATGTATGTTATGGATCACCAGTCTAGATGGGAGGAGTACCTCCACTTAGCAGAGTTTGCCTACAATAATGGGCATCACACATCCTGGGGATTCCTCCTTACTAGGCCTTATATGGGAGGCCATGTTGGACACCTTTGAGTTGGGAAAAAATTGAGGATAGGGTTTTAGTTGGGCCAGAGTTAGTCAGGGACATGGAGTAGCAGGTTGTCTTGATCAGAGAGTGTCTCAAAGAGGCACATGATAGACAAAAGAAGTATGTAGATGCAAAGAGGTCTGATAGAGTCTACTTGGTTGCAGACAAGGTATTTTTGATAGTGTGTCCACATAAGATTCTGATTTGATTAAGAAGGGGCTCTAAGCTTGCACCTCATTTTGTGGGACCCTTTGAGATTTTGGAGAGGATAGGACTAGTTGCCTATCATCTAGCATTGCCACATGGCCTATCACGTATCCACAATGTATTCCATGTATCTGTATTGAGGATATATATCTATGATGAGTCTCACATTATTGATTGGGATGCTTTATAGGCGCAGTTGGATGCAAAGTTGGCACTAGAGCCCATCCACATTTTAGCTTGGTGGACGTTGGCCCTGCCAGGGTGAGAGCTAGACCAGGTTAGGGTCCAGTGGGATTGCTACGATGAGGTCACAACCTCATGGGAGGATACAACATGCATGAGACAAGATTACCCCCACCTTTTTGATGAACATTAGGAGGAGGTTCATGCCTAGAGGGGGAGGATGTGAGGTCCTACCCCGACCATCCATTTCATAACTGATACTGTTATATCATATTTATCTAGAGGATACATTTATTTTGATACATTTCATTTTGGACCTTTTATAGTATATATATTTTATGATGACTCTATTTTGATGATTCTTAGATTTGTTTATATATATGATTCTTAGTACTTGATGACATGATTTAACTATTTTCATTTTGTTTGATATTGCATTATGATCTTAAGCCATGTAAATGTGATATTTGGTTTAAATTATGCAAATCCTTATATTGGTAGGTTAGATAAAAGATTTCCATTTGTAATAGAAATAATCAGTTAAATGTTCATGATTGATCTAGTTTTCTGAATAGCAATGTATTAACTTGGGTTAAAGGAATATTTTATATTGTGAAACATCAGGAATATGTTTTGTTTTCATTCTTGGACTACTGATGCTCTGTTCAAGTGTGAAGGAGGAATAACCATGGTTTCAAAATCGAGGAAACAAGTTTGGGCTAAATTGTGAAAATCCTTGTGAGGCCAAGGTTATCCATAAAGGGGCAATAACCTAATTGTAAATGTGATTTATGTTGTAAATGTTGGTTTGCATGGTTGTAAATTATTCCTTTAATTTTGCTAATTTCTTATAGAATTTTCCATGGTGTAAATGTGAGATGCTTTTGTAGTGTCAATTGACACATGTGTTGTGACATGGCATACCTATGTGGATCTTTGAGTTGAGTTTTACCCTAGGCTAGTTTGTAGAGTTACCTTGGGCCTTGTTAACCCAAGTGATGAGTGCTTTTCTTGAAAATTCGAATGCAATATTTGAGGGGGCTTTTTGAGGGTTAAATTTAGTCCTTTGAGGTAGTTGGAGTTAAGATTATCTAGTTTTAATGTAGTAATATGGGTTATGGGTTGTTTTTCATTGTTTTTGGTTCCTTAACCTTTTTCTAGGTCTTCTTTTATGCCCTTCATTGAAATTGGTGAAAATTTGGGGGAAAGGGAAAGACCCTCACTTCCTCCAAGTTAGTGGAGTCCCTTCCTTGTATAGAATTTGACATATGTAATAAGGATGGACACATGCCTCTATCTTATTGATGGGAAAGAGGTGGAGTTGGGAAAGGGAGACTTTTAGAGGAAAGAGAGAGGAGAGTTGGGGCTGATTGCCCACTCTCCATTTTTGGAGGATTTGGCTAGTTTGGAGGAGACAAGTGAAGGAAAGCTAGGAACTCAAAGGATCATCTCAATCTTTCATCCATTGTTAGAAGTAAGGTTGGTACTCCTATGTCCATGTGTATGTTTCTTTCTTTTATGTTTGTTTAGTTTCTTGTTGAAATTCACTTAATTTTCATACTTCATGTTTGTGCAATTATGGTTGAGCTATTATGTTTTGGTGAAAGAAATTACTTCTTTGTTCTTTTCTTGTTGTTTGTTGTTGTTGTGCATGGGAGTGAATTGACATATATTTTCCTTGGGAGGAAGGAGATAGTCAATTGTGGGTAAAGGGATTATTTGGGAAGCCATGTTAGTTGAGAGTCTCTTCTTGGGAAGAAAAGGGATGTCATGGATGTTATGGACTCCATGTTGCCAATGTTATTTTGTAAATTTCTTATGGGGGTGATAAGGGAATATTGGTTGTGTGTGGGTTCTCTTGGGTTGAAGTATAAATCCTTGAGAAGGAATGGGTATATTTGTGCATAAATGAGACTATCTTGCTTGGAAATATCCTTCATGTGTATTTCCACCTTTAGGTGATCCCACAAAACTGTGTCCACTTTTTGGCCAACTTTGACACTGAAATGAACATTCTAAAAAAAACTTCACTTTCGAACATCTATTGTCATTAAACCATTAAGAATTTGAAGATGATGTAAACTAGTTACTTTTATCATTTTGTTTCTAGTTTATAAATATATATATATTTTTTAAAATGGAATTTATTTGTATCCATTTTTTGTTCTCCTTCAAAAATTATTTTTGTGAAAAATCAGGATTTTTCAGGAGTGACACTCACTTTGATCAAGATAACTTTTTTTATAAAACTGATAAGAACATAATTATTTTGAATTTAGGTTTGTAACACAAATATATAGGGTCCATTTGGTTTCATTCAATTTGGTTGAATATTTAATAGTTTATTGAGTTATGAAGTGACATTAATTATAATTTGGACATAGGCTCACTTGGATCGCTCTAACTCTATCTCTATATATCGAAATTCATTTATTCTTTTTTCGATAGAAAGGTAACATAAATACATATTTCCTAGATATTTTTCATAATTTTTTTCCCTAATTTACTATTTTTCTAGAAGCATCAAACAGAGAAGTCGCTAAATGGTCAGACAACCTATGTTTAGTAAAACTTAAAAAGAAAAGTCTTAATAAACTCAATATATATATATAACTCATAATCATTGGAAAGATTTCTCAGATTAATATCATCCTATATTTGGTTTTTTCAAATGAATTTATTTTATCCCGCAAAAATTTAATGTCAAAGTGATTTTTTGTCAGCATTTTGATTGGTTCAAAGGTGACTCGATTATAGGTGTGAGTGAGGAGTAGAGGGATTATACCAAAGGGATTTTGATCCAAGAGGCTTTTATCTATCCATTTTGATTTTACTCCTTCAAATGGGGCCTCTCAAGGCTTAAATCATCATATTTTCTTAAAAATGTACAATTTAAGCAAAAATCAGGATGTTCAAAAAAGTGGGACACACTATTGTGGGACCACCCATTCACCCCCTAAATTGAGTCCATTTAGATCCAATTGTGCAGAAAATTTGGATAGGAGTTATGTGTTGTTTCTTGAACTTTTTTGTATGTGGTTTGCTTGATTGTCACCCTACACCCTCTTGTTTCTCCTAGCTCGGGGGTGGCCTCATAGAGGCCTAGGTTGGGAGGTGAGCTCCCATGGGATATTCCATATCTGTTGTATTTTTTTTTGCAGAATTGTAGCTTCTTTTTTCTTTTCTTGATGGATTTATGTTCAAGCTAGAGTTGCAGATAATCAATGGGATATAAAAGATAATGTGAATTTAATCTCTTCCAAGCCTGAAGGCTGATGTTATGTAGTATTGAGATTTTGTCAATTGTTATATCTTGTACAAAAGTCTTAGATAAGATACTAGTTATTAGCAGAATGTGAAGGGGAAAGTGTAAATTATGTATCTTTAAATTTAAGTAAAGAGTTAAATCTGTTTAATTGAAATACTTACAGAAAATTTCTCTAATTATAAAGTATCTATTGTAATTTTTATTTTAAAAGAAACACCCCTTTTATAAAATCTCTAATATTATAAATAAATATATACATTTACTTATTGAAAGTGTCTTATTACAATTTTCTAATTATTACACATACTCCAAATTCCATGAATCTTAATTCATTTATGTTATGCAAAGAGTTGTTTAATAAATGCTTACAAAAGGAAATCTGTATGCAATCTGTTATAACATTTTCCTTCCTACTGTTCCTTAAAAAGTAAATCTTTATCTTTTATTTAAATCTTGTATGTTAATGCTTCAAATACATATACCTTATTGCTATAGAAAATATAAATAGAAAAAAAAATTACTCCTTGAATATCCTAAAATAGAAATTGAGATAATCATATTTACTGTATGTTCCATAAGTACACAGAGCATTCTGTAAACATGCAAGCTTAAGAGTAATAAACAAAAAAAAAGAGAATTTTAGGGTTCTTTTATAATCCGTCTCCTATAGAATTTATGACTCTCTTTTAGATCCCTTGCAGATTTACATACATATTATTATTTAACTATTTATACATAAATTTATGCATCTTGCAATAAAAATAAAGTATAAAGTTAAATTTAGTCTAGATCAGAGTTTTAAATGCATATTGTTGTTGTGTATATAGTAGCAAGAGATATTTAAAATTAATACTTATAAAATATATGCATTTCATAAAGATCACATTTAGAAAATTACAAGATTTTAAATAGCAGAGGGTTATATATATATA